>PVHP010014604.1:0-38816 GCA_004024765.1 Zapus hudsonius
GTTCTGATAGATCGATCCTCAGCTGATGGCAATTCGGGAATTAGAACCTCACTAGAGCTGTGTTGTTGGGGGTGGGCTTATGGGGGTTATAAGCCAGCTTCCCCTTGCCAGTGTTTGGCACACCTTCCTGCCGCTGTTTGCAGTGCTGTGGCAGAGGTGATGTCTAGCCCTCTGCTCATGCCATCGTTTTCCCTGCCAGGATGGAGTCTCCCCTCAAGTCCGTAAGCCAAATAAACCCATTCCTCAACCAAAGCCACTTTTGTTTGGGTTCTTTCTGCGCAGCAACTAGAAAGCTGACTGCAACAGTGCGTGACTACTGACAAAAGTGAGGAGGTGTCAGGGAGGGGAGAAGGAGGCTTATGCTTGATTACTAAGTTTACTTACAAAGAAATATATAAAATTTGTACAACCAAACAGAAAAGAAATATTTAGAGGAATAGGGTCATAGCTTGTAAGCAGAGCACTTATACAGCATTCACAAGACCCTGGGGTTCTTCTCCAGTATAGAAATAAAAGAAAAAAAACCTTGGATAACAGAAAAATTCACATATTTTAAGTTAACACTTCTATTTACTACAGTAAGTCTGGGAGGGAAGCCCTGGAAAAACAGATGTTGCTGAATCCTAGGAGGACACTGTAAGTAAATATTATCCACCCAGACATCTGAGCAGAAGACTTGTGGAACTCCTAGGATGGTCGTTCCCTGCCTGCAACTCACACCCAGTAACCTGGTTCTACTTAAGCTGCCTCACCTCTGTGTGAGATTGTTTTTTTACTGCACCTCAGGAAGGCTGAGAGATGAGCAAAGTGTGCACTCACAGGATTCTTATGGGAGACTTGGGAAAGAACAAAGGTTTGTACTGAGAGTTGTCTGTGCACAGGCTATGTGCTGGTGTGTTCCCTGCACATAGGTGGAGAAAGGACCCTATTTGCAGAGGGTGCTCTCAGAAGCACTTATCTCACCTGAACAATTCGTTCTAGCATGCATGACTGAAACGTACTGTAATTGGGAGGAGGATGACATCATGCTGCCTGAGCATGTATGTATGTCTGGTAACTCCCTTCTGACTACTCACTCTGTGAAAAGACATTTTATCCCTGGGCTTACTCCACTGTAAGCCACATGTTTACCAAGTGTCTCTTCAATCTACATAGCCTCTGTATTGTGTCTGTACCTTGGTAATTCTTGGACCTGGCTAGTCTACAGGCCCTGTTAATAATGCTTCCTGAACATGTTAAGTACCCAAAATGTTTGCTAATGATTGTGTTTGCTTAACTTGCTATTTGCGGTACAGTATGTATGTGTTCCTAAAGCTGGTACTGATTTGCTACTTTACATTGGGAAATTCATCTTATCTTAATTATTCTACTTTTTTGTACTAAGGTGAAATTCACATAATATAAAATTAACTATTTTTTAAATTAAGTAGTAGTCAGTACATTCCCTATGTTGTGAGACTACCACTCTATCCAGCTCTGAAACATTTGTATCACCCCAGAAGGGACCCTTACACACATCAATAAGTTGTCCTTCATTTCACACTCCCCAAACCTGGGAAATTCATCTATTCTATGTATGGATTTACTCATTTTATTATGTCATATAAGTGGAGCCATATAAGTGACCTTTTCGCATGGCTTTTTAAAATGTAGTATCAGCTATTTAAGGTTTATCCATGTTGTAGCTTGCATCAATACTTTACTCTCTTACAACTGGGAAGTTCTACAATGCCCATTCATCACCCACTAATGAACACTTGGGGGCGTTTTTGCCTTTTAACTATAATAAATAGTGTTGCTATGAACATATACATACATGTGTTTATATGTACCAATATTCAATTGTTTGGGATAGATATGTGACAATGGAATTCCTGGTCATACGGTAACTCTACAATTAACTATAAGGATCTGCTTGTTAAAGCAACTGCACAACCTTACATTGCCATCAGCAACGGATGAGGATTCCAAGTCTCTATGTCTTCACAACATCCATTTTCCTGGTGACAGCCATGGTGGTAAATGTGCAGTGGCCCTTCATTTCTTCATTGACTAAGAACAGAACAGCTATTCACATGCCTATTGGCCAATTGTAGCTTCTTTGACAAAATGTCTAGTCAAACTACTTATAATTTGTTTTATTGGCTTGCTTGCCTATTAGTCATTTTAAAAGGCAATTCATTACTCCTCCGTAACATGCTCCTTTAAGAAAATAAGATGAAGGGCTGGAGAGATAACTCAGCATCTAAGTCACTTGCTTGCAAAGCCTAAGGACCCTGGTTCAATTCTCCAGTATCCACATACAGCCAGATGTATAAGGTGGCACATGCCTCTGGAGTTTGTTTGCAATGGCTAGAGGCCCTGGCACACCCGTTTGTGTTCTCTCTCTCTCTCTCTCTCTCTCTCTCTCTCTCTCTCTCAAATAAATAAGTGAAATATTAAACAAAATGAGATGAAAACAACATGCTGTTCAGGGGCAGGAAGTGGTGCTATGAACAATGGCTACATAGGATCACCCTGTAACTTAGTCATTATGAGAACTTACCTAACAGTTACCTCCCTGAGCTTCATATGTAAGATAACTTCACTAGTAAATTTCATGGATAGGAGGTATTAAATAACTTAATCAGTGTAACTTATTCATGATCATATTTACCACATAGTAAAAGCTATGAATTGTCTCTAAAATCAGTAAATGAATATATAGATGGCACCTCATATAATTTCATATGGATGCCCACAGAGATGGGAGAAGTGCAAGAACCTCCATCTCACTCAGTGTAAGTTATACTAGGAAACTATCATGTGCTATAACAGCTTTTCTGAGAACTGACTCTGGGATAAGGTAAGCCTCCTTCCCTCAGACTTAAGGATGTGTGGTGGTCTGAATGTAATGTACCCAATGCCTTAGGTGCTTTAAGTTTCAGCTTCCTACTTAGTCTGCAGTAGGCAGAGACCTGCTGTAGGAGGTGTGTCTTTGGGGGATGGATCTTGAGTCCAGTCCTAAGAAGTGTGTTTAGAGTCAGCTTGTGCTGGCTAGTGCTCGCTTTTCTCTTTTTATTGTGGATGTACAACGAAGTGAGTTTCTTCCACCATGATAAAGCTGCCCCTGGAATCTATAAGCCTGAAATAAACCCTTTCCTCCCATAAGTTGCTTCTGGCCAGCAATGAGAAAGGTACCTGCAATAGCATGTTTACAACACAAGGGTTCCAAACATGGTGCCCTTGACAACAACTGAAAGATAACCATTTCCCAGCATTTGGTGCCCCCATCCCAAATCTTAAGACTTGAGTACAGGTCGTTTTTATTCATCCCATGGTATAAAAATGCCTGTGATGTAAACAGCTAATTGGAAGGCTTTCCCAAGGAAATCTTTGCCCAGGACTCTCGATGGATCAATGACTCCAGCTGACTCCTCTTAAGAGACTCCATCATTTCTAATGGATGCCAGTAAGTGCCCAATCTGATGTTCTGTTATTTTTCTGCTACTTGCCATTTGTTTCTCCCACTTTTCAACAGAGCTATTCCAGTCATTTCTATTGGACTTAGTAAGTGCCCGGTTTGATGTTTACTCTTTATCTGCTGATTGCCATTTCTTCTTTTACTTTTGTTTGTTAACTCCCCAGTCAACTCACTTATTCAAAGCCAATAGTATAGCTATCATGTATGAAAACTCTCACTCAACAAGGAAGAAAAAAAAACTTGAGGGAGGAAGTCACAATATTTTGCTTCTATGTTAAGACCAAAATGGTCTCAAAATAATGAAAGGAACTACACAAAGTACTGGTATTATGTACTGGTATTATATTTTTTAAATATGAACAACAAAGCATTCCTGCACTTTTATAAAGAAGGTGGGACCTGCATCTGTGAAGAAAATTTGGCAATGCAGACACAAAAGAGTGACTAAAACATTTGGCTCCTCCTGTTTTCTAGGGAATAAAACAGGAAAAGATTTAGACTTCTGCTATGTTTTGTAATATAACTTTGGAGTGCCTATTTTTCATTATGCAGGAGACAAAGATAGAACAGTGATAGAAAGAATCAAGGCTCACTCCATTCTGTACACAAAAGAAACACTCATGATGCCTGCAGTGTGCCAAGCAGTTCAATTGCTCAGGTCTAAAAGTGTGTACAAGTACATTCATTATACAAAGCATAGACTTTAGAAAGATAGGCATCTCCTCCACTCTCAGAAATGTGGCTCAAGCCTTTAGGTCTTATGACCCCGCCAACCTATGATAGATCAGTAATGTCAACCAGAGCCTTACCCAATGTTATTTCTCAGCTCTGAAACAGTTACAGAAAAGATCTTCATTTGCTTTCAATGTTTTTTAGTGTGTATGTGTTATGTACACACCCACATGAGTGTACATGTCTGTGGATACCCAGAGGCCAACCTCAGGTATTGTTCCTCAGGAACACTGTCCATATTATTTGAGGGTATCTCATTGGCCTGGAGCTCACCAAAAAGGCTAAATTGGCTAATGCGCAGGTCCCAGAGATCTTCCTGTCTCCATCTCTCCAGCACTGAAATTATAAACACATGTCACTATACCCAACATTTTTATACAGGCTCTGGGGATCAAACTCAGGTGCTCAGGCTTGTGAGGCAATTACAATCCCTTTTCAATGAGCTGACCTACCAATCTGTCTGGGAGAAAATATAGAGACAAACTGGCCAAAAATAAAGAGCAAAATCCCCAACTTTTTCAACCAGATTCTTAACTGCTTGGAACCTGACCTAGTGACTTGTGAAACCTTATACAGCAATTAGAACCTAGTGTAGACCCCTGTATTTTACCTCAAATGGCCAGTCTGTTAAAAGGAAAATGTTGTAAAATTTACTATTTAACAAGAGCTGTCCACCTCTTATCTATTCAACTACAACCCCACACAAATAATCTATGAGACAAGGCCTGTTAACTGCTACCAGTAAGGATACCACACCTTCTCAAGGATATTAAGTCACTTCTAGAGAATTTACTCACTCTACTCACTTTACTCAGTGTCTATTCTCTATTACAACTTTTATATTAGTTTTGGCCTGATACATACACTTTGAGCTGGTCATTCTCAGCACAACATATTCCCCATTTAAAAAAAAAAAGTGTTGTTGCTGAGCATGGTGGCGCCATGCCTTTAATCCCAGCACTGGGAAGGCAGAGACAGGAGGATCGTTGTGAGTTGGAAGCCAGGCCTGGGACTACAATTCCAGGTCAGCCTGGGCAAAAGCAAGACCCTATCTCTAAAAACCAAAAAAGTGTTGTTGTAAAAGATATAAAGTTTATCCATTTAACTTTTTATCTTGAATTCTACATGCCCAGTAGAAATATATATATTTATTATTATATAATATATTACATATGTAACATATATTTATATACTATACATATTGGTTTTAACTGTCCTAATTCATTTTGCCTGGCCTTTGCTTTAAGTCACAGTACTTCTTTGGCAAGGATGGGTGAGCAAATATCATTTATAAATAGACTTGGTATCATTTGCTTTTTAATAATAAATCTATTCAAGTGACTAGAGGATCACATGGTAGCAGAGTCTGAACAATTACTGTTTATTAATCTACCTATTTTCACCATTCTTTCACCTAGTAAGAACATGATAAATTGATCTCTGCTACTTTTAAAATTAAGAATGCCTGGGACTTGGGAGATACCTTTGTCAGGAAAGTGCTTGCTTGTAAATCCACATTTAAAAAAAGGTGGGTAGGTAGCCCACACTTATAATCCAAGTGCTTGGGAGGCAGAGACAGGTGGCTCTGTGGGGTTCATGGCCAGCCAGATCAGTCTACTTGGTGAGTTCCAGGCCAGTGAGAGATTCTGTCTAATGGGGGAAAAGATGGATGCTACTGCCTCCACACACATATACATACTTACATACATTTGCACACACACATTCATCATGCACCAACATGTATAAGAAAATGTATATATACAAATAATTAGGAATGCCTAAAATATTATGACACTTCATAAGGTCACAGAAATACATTATATATTATTAAGGGTTTGAATTAAATGAACATATACATATGTATCCTTAAACCTCTATAAATTATATGCTTAAATCTATACAAATTATTGTTTGTTAATTATATCTCAAGTGAAAAAAAGTATTGAGAGGAAATAGTTAATTTGTTAAAAATAGCCCCCCTCAGGAACAACACACAAAGGGTGAAGGAAAAAAAGAAAAACCAGCTACCTCAGGTGCAGTTCATAGCCCTGTAACCTGTGGACAGATCCAGTATGCACACTGAGGAAGGACCACAGTGGGTAGGGGACAGAGAGGAGGGAAATGGGGACACCTTCACAAGAGTTGTTCATACAATATATATATACTAACTCATAATAAAGATATTAATTTTAAAAAATGTCCTGGAAGAAATGGCAATTTGCTGGCACATGTGCCTGCTGAGAAGCAGAATATGACACCCACCTAATTATGAACTATTCACCGAGGAGATGACATTGCATATGAGATGTGGGTAAATTAGCTGGGGATTCCAAATTGATGATACTGTATAGTATACAGAAAAAAAATTTTCAAAATATGTAACTTATTTATATGACTTTCTCATCTTCAAAACACACACACACACACACACACACACACACACACACACACACACACACACGACCCAGAAAGTTAACACACATTCTTATATGTCCCTATAGAATATTCATTTATTTATTTATTCATTTATTCAAAAGCAGCAAGGTAATAGAGACTCTGTCTTCTAGTCTAAGCTAATGTTACACAAACCACTAAGAAGATCATTTTTTTAAATTTCATTCCATTCCCCTTCTTGCTTTCTAACGGACCATGTAGGCTCCAAACCAAACCTTTCACCAATAACTACAAAACAATTCCTATCTTGTGCATTATGTTTAGTCTTAGAAAAAAGGTGTTACGTCCCAAAATTGGAGGTCAGCTGACAAAATTATCCTCCATGAAGTACACTGATAAGTATTAGTAGGTAAAGCCCATCTTACTTCTCAACTGCTGTCAAGCACAAAAGGGAGAAATAACATTTGGGATTATATTTGGCATTTTTAGAACATTTAACAGAAAGAAAAATTTTAAAAAAATTGAACTGAACTCATAATAAACATTTTCTTTTTCAAACACCATAAATGGCCTACACTGACTCACCATCAGAAAAATACATTTTTGAGCACTGAGAATGATGGTACTCTTGGCCTTCTGCCAGTGATGCTGATAAATGCTGGCTTGTCTCCTTGGATGGTGAGGGTGACTGCTCTTGAGTTAAAAGAACACATGCACAGGGAACACAAAGTTTGAACTCTAACCAAAAGGGATGAAAATAAATAGAACAGAATAAAGAAAATGCTGAAACCTCTTCAGGTCTGCAATGTAAATGTTATAGAATACATCATAGCTCATATCCATGTTCCCGACATATAAAGATCTGTGTTTGTACCCAGGACTTGGTCAGACAGTTTCAAAACACTCAAGCTATCACTATTAATGAATTAAGTTAATTTAAAACTTCAAACATTCTGTCAATGTTCCGCTTACTTCAAAAACAAAAGAGAGAGGAAGAGATTAGGCACATGTTTTTAGGAACAATCTCTCATCTCTCAATTTAACTATTATCTTCTTAGATACCGTAATTCACAATCCAAGTATAAACTGTTCTGGTATGTGTGGGTATGTGTGTTTCTGACTTGTGTTGTGAGCATGTTCCTATGTGTGACTATGGGTACACACATGCCACAGTGTACATGTGGAGGTCGGAAGACAATTTCCTGGGGTTAGTCCTCTCCTTCCACCTCGGTGGAGGCAGGATCTCTCATTTTCACTGTTGATGCCTGTTGATGCACAAATTTCCATGAAATCCTCCTGTCATTGCTTCCAAACTCATGTCAGCATGCTCAATTACAGAAGCCTGCCAATGCTTCCAATTTTTATGTGGGGTTTGGGGATACAAACTGAGGCTTGCATAGTAAGTGTTTCCTCCATTGAGCTATCTCCCCAGCCCTAAGTATGTGTAAATTTAAAAGAACAGGAATATGCATTACAATAATTCATTACTATGAACTCATAGCTATGCCCAGAGTTGACTGGTTTATTTGTAAACTCTAAACATGATAACAGTCTACTGAAAGTGCTATAACTGAGTAAGATAAAGCTATGCTCACTCTATAGAGCACCTAAAAGCATAAGTATTATGTCAGGAAAGCATAGAGAAAGCAGCACAGAAAAGAACAAATATTCCTGGCAGGAGAGCAGAGGTGGCTGCAGGGAAGATCATGGAGCTGATAGGTGGGACCTGAACAGGCTGTTGAACTGCTTTCTTTCCAAGGATTCACAGACTGTTCCATGACCACAAAACTTGGCAGTTCTACTGACACAAGAAGAAAACAGGTAAGAAGAGTAAGCAGGGCCAAAGAGTGAAAGACAATGATAAATACACAGAAAAATAAATGTCCCTTTCTAAGGATTTGGACAAAGGTGAACAGTTAAAGTCTTTTCCCTGTCACCAGTATCACATATGCAGACTTTCTGAAGGCTTAGTCTAGTGACTCTCCAGACCATCCTCATTTACCCCAGGCTTCAAGGAGAAAGACTTTCTTGCTTCCTACTTCCAAAAGGTACAGTCTCCACTTAGTGGTGTTTATAAAAATGACAGCAGTTTCCTATTTGAATGCTAATTGTTGTTATGACACACAAGATAATTTAACCTGCTTCAGTAATTTATTTTCCCTTCTAATTAGATGTAGTAATTGGAAAATCTTCTAGCGTGTAACAACAGTTCTGAAGGTGAAATGGCAGGGGGAGGGATCTTTGCCATGGGATCTCAACCATAACCTGGAGCTGGGTGTTTAATTGGCAGCCACTTGAATGAACAGAACCAGGGATCAGAGATGGTCCTTCTGGAACCAAGTAGGTGGTACCCACAACTGTCAACACTCATATGATTCAAGAGGAAGGCAAAGCCCAACCAGGTAGATAGAGCTCTGTGAAAAGAATATGAAACACTGAATTTGAATGTCAGAGTGAGAGTCCATAAGGATGTCCTATCACCACCCACAGTCTGGGAACCATTTTCAGAGACTGTAGGAATACAAGCCAACACACCATGGACACTGCTGGAGTCACTTGTGTTGTAAAGTATTATTGCACTTGCCACATCATACATGTTCAATAAACATCTACTGAAATCAGCAAATGAATGACTGCATGAACACATGGACAGGTAAATGCATGGATTTGAAATACTAGTACCCAGCAAGTGGCCAAAACATTAAACATAGCAAGTGCTCTCCTTTTCCTCTTCTCCTGTCATCCTGTTCACTGAAAACAAAGCCTCTCATCCCTTCTTCACCTTACAGTCTCTTTTCTTAAAGTTTGACAGATTATCAAAAGCATATTCACATATAAAAAGAAGATTCTATCTACCTATCTCCCAGCTTCAATAATGATGAACAATCTTTATTCACTTATACCCTGTACTGTTTTGCCTTCCTGTTAGCATATCCATCATCACACCATTTTATCTCTCAATAACTCAATATTTTTAAAGCTCATTTTAATCCTCAATGTTATAATTATCTAAATATGAGCAGTAGTTCCTTAATATCTTCAAATATTTAGGTAGTATTTTTTTTGCATTAGAACTTTTTACATTTACTTGTATGAAGTGATATCAAAAAACATCCAGAAAATAGAATTAGCTAATATGTCTCTTAAATTCACTTAATATAGTCCTCCACTCCACTGCCCGTTTTTTTTTTTCCCCCCTTACTGGCCTTTTGTTGTGGTGGTGCTTGATAAAGCCATTATTTTCTCTGGAGAGTTGTTCTGGCTAGATTTGTTTTTAAAATACATTTTTAAAAATATTTTATTTATTCATTTTCAAGCAGAGAGATACAGAGAGAGAGAGAGAGAGAGAGAGAGAGAGAGAGAGAGAGCGAGCGAGCAAGCACCAGGGCCACCACCTTGTGGTTCTGGTTTATATGGGACCTGGGGAATTGAACCCCGGGGCCTTAGGCACTGGAGGCAAGTGCCTTAACCACTGAGCCATCTCTCCAGCCCTAGATTTGTTTTTAGAGTGTTTGTATGTGTGTACGCGTGCGTGCGTGCTTTACACAAGACAGTGTACAAAAAGTCACTTTTTGCTTCTAACTTTATATAAATGGCTGGGGCATTGAACCCAGGCCAGCAGGCTTTGCAAGCATGCACCTTTAACCACTGAGCAATCTCCCCAGATGCTAGATTGTTTTTAAACTGTGGCTCCATGCCCTCTAAGGCACTCTTCCCTGTGCTACCCACTTCAAGTTGGTTGGTAGTTGGGAAAGAACAGATCTGATGGCAGTTCACCACACCAGGTAGAATACATTGCAGTCTGGGCACTGCACCAGATGAAAGGCAATCGCCACCATTTTTTTTTTTTTTTTTGAGGTGTAGGTAACCACTGATGTTCTCACCAAGGGCATTAGAAAACAATGAATTCAACTTTCTAAATGTGTTCTCTAGTGTTAACTAGATTAGTTCCATAAAAAGAGTCTTCCTCATCAAGGACATGGAGAAATCTCAGGGAGGATTTATAAAAGAAAGACAATGTAAACATTTGATTCCTTTCTTCTAATAGCAAAACAATGAGTTTATTCCCTAACATTGTCTAAAAAAGAAGCCAATGAGGGTTTTATTTTCAACTCTGATATTTGCTTGAGGGAAGAATTCCCCTGGGCCTTTCCTAGAAATGTGAATGTGAGTCTGGCAAGTGAGGAGGTAATCGACTTTTGCCCCTCCTCAGGGCTCTCCTTAGAGCCTCTTCAGCAAACCGATTTTGCTCAAATTAGAACATCCTCAAGTGAAAAAAATTTCAAAAACAACAACTTCTATATTTGGAGGGATATTAAAGCTACTTATATTTTACACATCATGCTCAAAGTGTAGAGATTTCTATTGGGGAGCTGATGTGGACACAGATTTTACAATGCAGGAGTGCAGGAGAGAATAAGAGCAATGAGTCCAGCTGATTCTCAGGAAGACAAGCTTTCCTCTGGAACATTCCCCAGAACCCACAGCAACAGCAGGCAGTGTGAAGAGCCATGGAGAGAGGCGATGGGCTATAAACATAACGAACCCTTATGCCAGGAAGGCGTTCTTCCAGCCTGTGTGCGTCCAGAGATGGAGGGATTGCTTAAGCTAAGAAAATTACTTTCATCCATTTCTCCACATGCACTCCTACCCTTGAGAAATGGTAAGAGCCATGGGCCTCTGTGGTTGGTGTGTGAAAAAATGCTCCAGTGAGCAGAGGAGAGTTCCAGAGGTTCTGTTCCACTGAGAAATGCCACTGAGGATCCCTTGAGAGCGTGTGACAAAACCACCCTCACAGACAGCACAGTGAAAAATCACATGTGAACAACTGTGAGAAACACTTCTGCTGCCCTGTTCCTTCAGGTGCCTTTTGTTTCCACTTCAGTGGAGAAGAGGGTGCTTTGAAATTACACTTGACTGAGATGTGAGTCTGTCCACTTACAAAATTGATGGAAAATCTTTCCTGCTGTTGACTGCCATCTTGTCCACCACCCCAAAGCTGATGCTACTCTCTAACAGCCATGCTTCTCACATCCATAGATATGAGATAGTTGAGGGTGATGGGCCCTGAAAGTAAAAAGCAGAAACATCCTTGGCCCACCCTTGCAGTCTCCACTCTACTAGAGATCAGAGAAGGATCTGGCTTCTCCTTACCTCTTGCCTAAAGGAGTCACATAGATGTGTTTTTCCATTAAAAAAAAAGAAAGAAAAAATAAATAAATAAAACAAAACCCTGAGTCCCTCTCGGGGAAAGAGTTGCCCTTTCCTAAAATCAAAGTTTAAATCTAATTCTGGAATTCTTGGTTAAGCTCAGCTAAACTTGGCATCATGGCTGGCCTCTTCCTAAACCAGCCCGAGTTCACCAATCAGCCCTCTCTCAGGCTCACACCTGAGCCTGAAGGTAAAACACATCAAAATAAGATCATAAACAGGTAGAGATGGTGAGATGGTCTCTCTCTCTCTCTGTTGACTTCCAGGTCCCTCCTCTGGTAACCCCCCTCCATCTCAGACCAGCAGAGCTGAGATGGGGGGATCCCTACTCTCATCAGGGCTTTCTATGCCCTCCTGCCTTCCACATGGCAGGAACGCTATGAACTTCCTTCTCTTTCTTTCTCTTAATCTCATAAAGCCTCTGGCCTTTATGAGATTAAGACAAGGATCTGGGGATACCCTAAATTTATTGGTGTGTTAGCATATAAGAAACCCAAAAATTCCCATTTAAAGAGGGTCCAAGAAATTCAAGGCAAATATCCTAATTCTATTGTTCCATGAGTAACACTTTGGGCAAGTTTCCCTTCACATACATACATGAATAATCTCAGATTAGCTGCCTCCCAGAGGTATGTAAATGTTCTTAAAACTATTTTATTTATCCAAATAGTTAAGCCTTTGGATCATGAAACAGGCACACAGACTAAGGGTCTGATTAAGATGCTTAGTTAAGAGGATATGATATGGGAACTTGTGGTGTGTTTGAAAGTAACAGATCCTTCCTCACCTCTTGGGTGCACAATAACTCAGAAGTTAGAGTCCTGGACTACCATGACCACACAAAACACCCACTGAGTCAGAGGCATCCAAACTCTTGTCTTATGAATTGGATGATTGAAATCCAGAAACTGAAGGACAAAGTTCACAAAGATTTAATTATAGCTTAGAGCTTTAAGAGGGAGAGCTTTAAAAGAAGGGGAGTTGATGAGAAAGAACAAATTCAGAGCTCTTGCCCAAGAAGAGGCAAAGAAGACAACCTAGAGACCCAGATTGTGAGTGGGGACTGAGCTGGTTAGTTCACTAATGACATCAGATGTCTGGGGTCAGGTTTTCTGGGAAAGGGTAATGTCATGGCTTGATCCAGGTGTCCCCCACAAACAAATGAATGTGTTCTGATAGATCAATCCTCAGCTGATAGCAGTTTGGGTTTTACAACTTCAATGAAGCTGTGTTGTCAGGGGCAGGCATTATGGAGGTTATAAGCCAGCTTCCCCTTGCCAGTGTTTGCCACACCTTCCTGCTGCTGTTTCTAATGCTGTGATGGAGGTGATGTCCACCCCTCTGCTCACGCCATCATTTTCCCTGCCAGGATGGAGTCTCCCCTCGAGTCCGTAAGCCAAATAAACCCATTCCTCCACAAGCAATTTTGTTTGGGTTCTTTCTGCACAGCAACTAGAAAGCTGACCACAACAGGTAACCTTCCCAGAAATCTTAATCTTCTAGAAAGGGTGTAACCTCAGAAGGGAGAGGGGCAGTTATCTCTCCAAGGAAAGGTGAATTTCTTTAGGGGAGAAGAGGTAAGAAAAGGCCGGAACCTTCTGACAGTTCTTACCTATACCAAACCACAATGGCCTAGAGTCTTCCCCTACCAGCTCACAGACATTCCTAGCTTCTACTTTGGGGAAGGAGGGGTTGTTACTCCTAAACTGTCTCAGATGGGGGGCACTTACCTCTGAGATAATTCATTTTAATAAAGCAAACAATTCTTTCTATCTATCTATCTACTAGTACTATCTACTGTGAATAGAAAAACACTATTTTAACTTGATTACAGAGAAAACAAACTTAAGCATACTATTTTGAACCTTAGGCAGTTAATCCATTTTTAAAAAATATAGATTAATTTCTGTTATAGTTTGGATCTAGAATGTTCCACAAAGACCCAGCCTAGGTTTTGTTAAATGCTTGTTAACAGCATGTGATATTACTGGGAAGTAGGGCTTGGATGTCTTTGAAGGAAGGATGCATTCATATTTTCATATTCACTCAATCTCTCTTCTCCCTCTCCCTCTCCCTCTCCCTTTCCCTCTCAGGAAGGAGGAAGCCACTACAATTGCAGGGCTGTTTTAAATTAATAACCTGTAACACTAGCAGGTTAAAAGTCCTGTAAATATAACATAGAAGGGGAAGCAAATGGGCTAGAAACAAGTGTTTACACCTCAGTAACAGAAAGGACTGCTGGAAGGATTCACAAGGAGATACTATGACACGTATCAAAATCCAAAGGAAGAGCCTTAATGAATGATGAGAAAAGGCATCAGGTCTGAAAGTAAAGCCAGAGGACTTGAAATAAACCCACCTATGCACACAATAGATTATTTTAAACCAAGTAAGCCAGTACAAGAGCCATGAAAGGTCAACTTTGATCACTCCCGAAGCGGCAGTACTCCCATTAGCATCGAGCCAGTAAAAGCAGTTACATGGAGAAACTAAGAGTCAGAAAATCATAAAACACTTGTCCTTCTGGAATACTGTTGCACACTGAAAGAAACTAAAAAGATATACTGATTCAAAGAGATTCCCATCTTGAAACTAAATAAAATAAAAATTAAAAATAAAAAGGATTAAAAAAGAGGAGAGGGAAGATGTGAATGCTAAATACTATTTTTTAATTTGGTACTTTTTTTGTTAAAATGTTCAAGAGGATCACTGCTAAAAGCATTCCAATAACACTGGTGAAATAATCAGTTGAAAAGACTTTCAATAGCTCTACTGTGAACAAAATAAGCACATATTCACATTATACCCTTTGAAAGTCTTAAATGTCTTAATTAAAATGTTACCATATTTAGTTTATTCTTTAAGCAAGACTGCAACCCTAAAGTGACCACTAAATTTTTATTCATCTTTCTGAAAATGTATGTGTTTGTACTCATCATTTGACTAGAAAACTGACTAAAACAAGTCAACAAACAAGTAACCCCAAGGTACTGGAACCCATTCCTGAAACATGATGAAAAAACAAAGAGAAAAGAATTCAATTAAGTATTAATTTCATGTATCTACTGATGTAAACATGTCTCCAAGTCTTCTTAATAAGTCCTCTTAAAAATAGCTTTTAAAATATTTATTTATTTATTTATTTATTTACAGCAGAGACAGACAGACAGACAGAATGGGTACACCAGGGCCTCCATGGTCACAGCAACCAAACAACAGATACATCACTTTTTTGATCTGGCTTTACATGGGTACTGAAGAATTGAACTTGGGTCCTTCTGCTTTGGAGGCTTTTTAAGGCATTAGTTGTTAAAGGAATTTGCCTGCAAAGCCTGACAGCCCAAGTTCAATTCCTCACTACCCACACGCAAGAAGTGGTGCATGTATCTGGTGTTCATTTGCAGTAGCAAGAGGACCTGAAACAGCCATTACCGCCCCCCTCTCTCTCTGCTTGAAAATAAATAAATAAAATAATTGTTTACATTCTAAGATCAAGAAAGAACATTGGTCACTTTTCCCACAGGCAGTTAAACACAGCCTTGGTAAAAGTTAGCTTACAACTCAAGATTGAAACTTTCCACTTGTTTTAGTATTTCTAGAAATGCATAATGAGCATCAACCCGCTACCTTACAACGGAAAGCTAATGAATGAAAAGATGAGACAGTCATCCTTGGGCCAGCATGTTCTTTCGCTGCTTATGAAGCCAAATCATCATCAGAAGGCTGACTTGTCTGGCATGACAGCAAGTGTAGTGACTGAATACATAAGCTGGTGAATGACATCAGGGCACTCATTCACTCAACATGTCCTGGCCTAGTGCTAGAAGCACAGCAGGGAACACGAGAGAGCAGATTCCTGACTGTGTGGAGTTTGATTTTACTCTGGATTTGATGCCATAAGTGGATCTTCTTGTCACAGGATCTGAGCAGTATGTTCTTACTTCCAGCTTCCTCGGCCTAGAAGAGATGCCCAGAGTGGGCACTGTGAATATTTAGCTCACTGATCTTTCTTCATTTTTTTTTGCATATAGCATTGAATGTTTCATATTAACCATTTTAAACCTTAAATTTATAATTATTTATGAATTTCTTTTCAGCAGTGCTGGAGATCAAGTCTAGGCTTCCCACACTCTAAGCATGCACTCTACCACAGAGCCACAGGCCCCAGCCCTTAACCACTTTCAAGTGACATAATTCAAAATGTGCAAGCATTGCCACAATCTGCAAAACTTTGCTGTTGTTCTAAACAACACTCAATTAACCTGTCGTTTTATAAATGTGACTTTACTAAAGTTCCTGGCTGACACATCTTTCTAGAGACCTTCTTATCAGTTAAATGATAAGCCTACTCTGACCTGTTTCTTCAAGAAGCCAACTACTACTGAAGTCATTGTGCTTCCACTTTATAACTATCTTTCTAAAAGGCAAGCTTACATCTAATGTTTACAGGAGAGAGGCCCCTCACTGCCCACCTTCACTGCCACTCACTCCACTGACAGAGATATTTGCTGGTTTGGACCACCATCTCACCTGACTCTTACAAACACAGGGAGAAATAGCAGCATTGCTATTTAATAGAAAAGGAAGACTAATGCCCAAAGACATTTCTCAAGGCTATTCAGCTATGATGGGGAAATCTAAGAATCAGAAACAGTTCTCCTATACCAGAGCAATGACCTGACTGGCTGAATTATCAAATTTGTGTCTGGGGCATACAGTTATCATTAATAGTATACACTAATTAACTGTCCTCAACCTGAATGCTATTATAATCTTTGTTATTAAAATATATACTCATATAATGAGACAAATAAAGGTGAGAAGAATTAAAATGCTCTGAAGACAACAGAAGCTAAGGATGTGATTTTGAATGGCTATTTCTAGAAAATAATCTCAAATACCTCTCCTCAAATATGTTATCTCACACACTTAGGGGCGCCGCCTTTTTCTGAAAGCTGCCAGACATTGCAAAAGGCAAAACTAAGAAAAAGAACCCCTGTAGTTATTAATGCATGTGCCACAGTAGCTCTCGCTGGTTTTCAGACAAATTGAAGGTCCATCACAACTGTTTTTAAAACTCAAATGGCTAGAATGAAATCTCCCAGGTATAGTAAGTGCAAGACACTGTCAGCTGTATGTGCTTAGGCAAGGCATGTATCTCTGAAAACAATATAATTCCTTCTTTTCAAGACCTATTCTAAAAGAACTAGCAAGGTAACAGACAAGAGGAAACACAACCATAGTTTAAAGTAATGACTGTGTTTGTGATGAATAATTTCAAGAAATAATGATTCCATGGCCCGAGGAGGTGGCTCAATGAATAAAGTGCTTGCCACTCAAGCCTGAGTATCTGAGTTCAGATTTCCAGACCTCATGGAAAAGCCAGTAGCTATAGACTTCTGTAATCCCAGCAGGCTGACAGCCAGATGGGAGGTAGAAGCAGGATAAGTTCCCAGAAGTTTATAGAATATCTACCCTGGAAAGCAGAGAGAACAACAATGAGAAGGATATATATATATATATATATATAGATAGATAAACAGATGAGAGAGAGAGAGAGAGAGAGAGAGAGAGAGAGAGAGAGAGAAAGGAGGAAGGGAGGATGTAAGACAGAGACCCTGCCTCAAATGAAGTGAAAGGTGAGTACTAACACCTCGAAAGTTGTCCTCTGATCCCCACATGTGCATTATGGCATGTGCCAACTCATACACATGAACACACACACACACACACATCACATCACACACAAATACAAAAAGAAAGACATATTTTTAAACACAACACCCATCTGAGCAATAATTTCAAAAGAAAGGTAAAGTAGACCAGACCTTACATGTACTAATTGAAATTTAGCTATCAGTGATGAATGTGAGATTAGGTATATTTGGAGAATGAGAGAAAGATAAGTCCTGTTAGAATGCTTTATATACTCTTGCCAAGAATAATCCATAATAATAGCCCAGCAATGGCCTTGTAGCCTGGCATGCTGAACAGTGACAGAAAAGCCACCCAGGCACAAAACAGATATGCCTCCATCTCCACCTCCACATTTCTCCCCAGGCTTCTTCCCCACAGCTAAGCCAGAGCCAAGTCAGCTGCTAGACATACAAAAGGGTAGAGAGGCCTAAAGTGACAGGAATGCAGTCTAGTGGCCTCCACTTTGCTTTGTCAGACAGCCTCCTTGGGAAGGAGCCGCCCAGGAGCACATCTGACAAAGCCACAACCAGTTCTAACCAGTTCTCAGCTGCACACAGCTGGAGCAGTAGTGTTACTTTCTAGGTATGCGCTTTCCTTCCTTAACTCCAGGTCTTTTTTTCCTTCCTTCCATCCTATCTCTGGGTCCTCTTTCAATCAAGTGCTTTTAACTGCTGAGCCATCTCCTCAGCCTTATGGGTTCTCTTTCAAGCCTTCCCTTTTATTCAAAATAAGAAAAATATTCGGCAAAACAATAAAAGTAGAAAACCATCCTCTATTGGACTCACCCAGTTCCAGGCTGGGAAACAAAACCTAAGCAAACACCATGTTTATGCTCTTACATTTGGGGATGTACCTCATTCAGGATGGTATGTTGTTTTCATGTACTTGTCTACAACTCACAGTTGTTCGGTACCTGATTCCATCATGACAAGAAGTACATGTGTAATGGTGACAAAGAAGAAAAGTTACAACAAAAGACTCATTCACTCATGGTTGTACGTTAAAAGACCTATCAGGGGACCTGACACACTTCCTAAAGGGAATAAAAATGAATATTGGGGGGGGACTGTGCTATGCAAATGGCAGCCACTAGGCATATGCAGCTATTTAAACTTGAAATAAAATTTAGCATTCCACTTAAAATTAAAGTCCTCAGTCACTCACATCACATTCTAAGTGCTGTATAGACCCATATGGCCAGTGACTGTCACACTGCATAGTACAGAGAGGACATGCCTATCATCATAGAAAATGCAGACAATAAGCTAGGAACTTTTCTCTTCTGCAGAAATGTCTACCAAATCGCATTTGGCCCCTTTGAAACAATAAACACTAATTCTTCTGCACTAAAGCTGAGGTGAGTCCTGTGGCCTTCTGCATGAACGCTCTTGCAGCTACCCACTGCTTTTCACCGTGGCATTGCTAGACTATGCTGGATCCACTGAAAGCTCTAGACTTACACTTCTACTGAGACCCCAACCTCTCCCGGCAAAGATGTGGAGCATCAAATAATAACAAGTTATTGCATGTATGTCATGATGCATAAAGGTTCCTAGAAATTTATTGGCCATGTAAAATCTGACTTGCAGAGCAGAGGCAAAACAAGTGAGGTTTTGCTTCAGGCCAGGAGATGAAAAAAAAAATCTCATGTTCAGGAACAGTCTAATAGTTTTTAGACACTTACCAAATACACCAAATAGTGTAATGATTTTTAAAATAAGCGCAAAAAATTTCATGAGCATAAGGTCATTATCAAGTGCAAAAAAAAAAAAAAAAAACCTTACTTGCAGAAGAGGTCACTTTGGCTTAGACTTCCATTAAAGTCTAACAGTACTATTTTGGCACTAGGCCCCTGTGGCAACAAATAATTGTTCATAAATTCTTAAGCACATCTGGACTCTATTCCAGTGACCTGTAAGGTAATATATCATTCTGTCAGCTGTACAGGCATTTCCACATCCTACCCTACAAACTCAAAATGGCCCAGAAATTTCTAGACATTATGACATATGTGAAGCAAACACACACACAACTGGAACAATACTGTAACAGCTTACCTTTCTTCTAAATCTTACTTCTGTGGCCAGACTTTTCCTATTTTAAAAATATTGCCCTGTGTATCACTGGATAGTTTCTTGGATTATTACAATGGATGATTTTCTACATTACATTATTTTTCTTAATCAAATTTATCTGATCTTTGACAGTTCTTGAGGCCTGGACAGAGGCAGTGATTACCAGGAATATGCCTACTACACTTTCCTGGTTATTTCTAAATATCCCATCCTGACTATTCACTGGCTGTATAGTACTAGTTGTTAACTCCTCCAAAAATCACTTCTGGGCATAGTTATAGCAATTTGTATTACTTTTCATTGCATAATTGAGATGATGAATCCATGGTTAAAAAAGTAAAAATTTCAAGGAGTAAATATAATAGTTGGCCTATTTGCATTTCTAAATCTAGTCCAAATCTAATAAAATAGAAAGTGCTCTGTTAAAGGAAAGCACACAGGGCTGGCAGGGGTTGGGGAGGACCTGGCAGAGGCAGGGGAAAGGACTTGCACAGTATAAACAAGTTCCAGGGTTCAATCCCAGTGTACCCACATGCTTTACTAATCACTGCCACAGCACTGATGTTAGTGCAAGGTCTCAGAAACGACATATGTGCTCTTTTTACGTTTTTGGCAATTCTTGACTATTGCTGCAATAGAAATTCTTTCTCCAAAAAATATACATTAAAACTTATTTAGCACGTTTTTGGTCTCTAACAGTTAACAGAAGTAGTACTGCTTAGTACAGAAACTCAAGCAGCTTCTAAAAATTAGGGTTAAAATTCTAAGACAAGGACCTAGAGGCAAAGACAGCCTAGCAGAAAGAAACACAAGTAGAGGTTAGAACTTGGCTTCTAACAGCATCTCCAGTAGAGAAAGCCATAGCTCACTGACGACAGCTGCTTCCAGCTCAAGCAAGAAATACAGGATCTTGTAAGGCCAAAAAGTCAGGATATGCTGTTAAAGTAAATAAAAACTCCACAATGGTGGGAGATGCCAAAGGGACAAAAGAACTCCGGTGCTCAAAGCTAGGACACTGAGCAACAACCTGAGGTGGTATTGGACCACAATGCAAAGGATAAATACCACAGTACACACTGATCCCAACACCTAACAGACAGAGGTAGAGCCATTCTGAAAACCTCCATGTATGCCACTATCACATCCCTCTTTTAAGAAGGTAGAGCATGACTCCCAACTCCTTCAGTGTGGGCTGAGCATAGTAATGTCCTTTTGAACAGCTGTGATGAAGAAACTAGCTCTCTCAGCCAGGAGATCAAGGCCAACACCAACAGTAAGTCACATGGACAGACCATGTCCTTCACATGAACTGAACAAAATGGCACTTCCTTCCCGAAATCTATACTTTCATCATTCATGAAAACAAAAACTCACCTTGGGAAAATATACAAAATACTTGGTCAGTTATCCTGAAACAGGCAAGATAATGAAAAAAAATTTTTTATTTTTTAAAAATCACCCGAGAAACTGTCACAGGTAATTGAAGGCTAAGCGGTCAACATGATACAAAGAGTAATGTAGTTTTTTGTTTCCTGAAACAGGAAAAGGAAGTTACATAAAACATAAGGAAATATAAATCAAGTATGGATTTCAGTTACTAACAGTGCATTGGCCCTGTTCATTCATTGTAACAATGCACCATGTAGTGTAAGGCGCTAATAAGAAAGATGGAGAGAGAGCACAGTATATGGGGGCATCATCTATATGACCCTCAGACTTGAAGTTTTTCTAAAATTAAACTCTGTTTTAAAATTTTATGTACTATGATTAACACTAGATCATACTGCATAGCATTTCAGATTTGTTTTAAAAATACTTGTTTGTATGACATTATAATGGTGAAAAGTGGGGGCTTGGGTAGAACAGCTTGAATTTGAGTCTGACTTCATTGTCTAAGGTTTTTACTTCTATGTGCTTGTTCTTTACAAAGCTTATACTAAACATGGGACCATTGTGGCTTCAGTAACATCCAGTGTAATATTTGCTTTCCTAGAAAAAGAAAGTAATACCAATAAGGCCCTATCAGTCATGAGCTGCTGCTCATCATGGGGTGGTCATACCTGGTAATGACCAGCCAGCAGGTTGCTCAGAATAACACTGAGCCCTCACAGTGAAGGCAAATTTTCCTTCCTGAGGACATAGGCAACTGGCCATGTGATTAATGACTCTGAGCAAAGTGCAGGACTGATTTTAAGAGCTACCAGTAATTTCACAAGATATTAACACTATTTATTTCTAATTTTCAGATGAAGTTAAGAAAATACTGTTTTAATTTCACAAGCAAATCAAAATTAATTTGATGAAAATACTTGAAGATACTCAATAAAAATGACCAGAGTACATGCTGACTTATTCATTAAGAAATTATACATAATAAGATTTACAACTTCATTCTACCAAGAATGATTCTCAAATGAATATTCATGAATCAACTGCAATGGATTTTTCCATCGAAGACAGTCATTAATGGCTTGTCATCTTAAGCCATCAGTGCCTCTGGTGCCCCTAAATTATTAGATCTTAGTCTGAAAATTAAAATGCTGCAATAGTAACATTCAAAACGAGAGAAATAAATTACCCAAAGGTCATGATTTTTAGCAAGAACCCAGAATTTCCCAGTGACACCTACTTTTTAATATAAAACTAGATTTGTTTTTGACCAGATTGAATAAAAAGATGAAGTTAAGTACACAAATGAAAAGGTTCAGTAATTATTCGCTTAGAAGTCTACAATTAACCAATGGGCATTAAGGGTTTTTTAACTTAAATTTTCTTAATTAACTTTTTTAGAGCTAGATTAACCGTTTCTATACTTAATACCAAATTTCATTTTGGGCTGTGCCTCAGAAGCTGTGTTCCATGTTCCTACAATATAAGGACAGTACACCCTCTGTGAAGCCATGGAACTGAAAGCATCGAGGCAGGAGTAAATGCATCATTCTCTCCTTTAAATGCATTACAGCACCTGGCTGTGAGTGTATAAAGAAAATGGTAAACAGTAAATGTTTCTTGGATTTAACAAAGAAATTAATCTATTTGTGAAATCATTCCTAATCAAGTGGGGACTGTGGGTAGTTATGCAAAACAACCAACCAGGTCATCTTGAGTTTAAAAGGTGGGAAGAGGGGTTATGGAGATGACTCAGTGGGTAAAAGTGCTCCCTGTGCAAGCATGACTACTGAAGTTCAGAGTTCCAGAACCCACATAAAAGCAGCACTAGCATCTGTAAGCCCTGCCCTCCTAATGCAAGATGGGAGGCAGAGACAGGTGAATTGTGGAAACTCACAGGTCAGGCAGACTGACAAACACAGCAGTGAACAAAAGAGATCCTGTCTCAAGATGGAAATCGAGGAGCAGCATCCAAAGTCTTCCTCCAAAATCCATGCACATGTGTGGGTATGCACACACGCATGCACACACACACACACATACACACACACAGAGAGAGGAAGGCAGCTAGGGGTACAGTGGAAAAGCACTTGGCTAACATTCAAGGGCCCTGGGTTCAATCCCCAGCACAAAGAGGTAGAGGTGTCAGAGGAAAAGAGATAATTTGTTCTTGAGTGGCTAGAGCATTTACAGAGCTCTGAACAACCCTGTCATCCCTCTCATCAGATACTATTCTACACATTTGCAGGATAGTGTCACACAGCTCAAAATTCATAAGAGCCTCCTCTGGCTGGCTTGGGCTTTAGGCTCACGGAGGGGGGGGAGGTCTTTCCTAATAATTATACTAAACCTTTATCCAATGATGACAGTGAAGGTGACAATGTTGGTCCTAGAGAAGGGAGGCACAGATGCTGAAGAGACATTAACACTGCATGTCCACTGTACCAGAGAAGGAGCAAGGGCAGGAATAACCAATGTACCCTGAGGAACTATACTAGGCATTTTGCTTTTTTGTGTATGTGATTCACTTCTCCAAACAGACTTATGAAATGAGTATTATCAGCCCCACTTTATAAAAGCTGAAACAGAAGTCCACGGAGCATGGATTATTTAGCTAAAGTCACATGGAATCAAACTTGATATTCCTAGTCTCTTCCATCTCTCAACCAATAGAAAGAGAAGCTTCTTATCATAGCATTGTGTGAAATGTTAAATCAATGTATAATATCTTCCAGGAAAACAAGAGTTTTTTAATAGCAAGCTCTTCTTACCCTCATAATATCTAGGTTTCTTCAAAAAAAAAAATGCCACATCTTTTTCATTCAGTAAGAGTTCTCTATTGAAACCTGAAGTTTCTGTGCCTACTGAGAGAATACAGTCACACCAATGAAACAAAAATAATTCTTAAAGGCAAATTAACCAATGTGCTCATCTCCACAAACTCCAAATGCCCCTCTATGTCTATTAGCTAATGACATAGAGAACCAGGTGACAACAAAGATAGACACAAAAACTGCCATTCCCTAACAGCAAACATTCAGACCTACAATAGGTGGTAGGAAGCAGGAGCGTTTTTGATTAAACCAATATAAACCCAGCACTTTCCCATCAGGTAAAAAACATGAGCTCATCTCTGGATCCACTAAAGCACTCACAGCACACACAAAGTCAGCTGCTTGTCTGTATGTAGAACCTGAACAGATGGCATATGCATTATCTAATCAGCAATGCAGCAGCACAGGATGCTGTGGCCTGCTGACCTCCAGAAAGAAGGAGATAGGAAAGAAGGAGGGAGGTTATGTCCAGGCAAATCCCAAGAAAAGGGAGTCTGTCAAAATATCAACCACCCATTCTGCCCACACTACCAACCTAGAAATGTCACCCTCAACATGGACCTCCGGCTTGCATAGCTCATGAGCCTTGGGTTTATTTTTAAATCTCCATAAATGATTTACACTGATGTAAACTTAGGAAACCTCTGAATATGTATCCTATAAAATATAAGTGATTGCTATTTCTAGATGGTGAGCTAATAAGTTTTTTAACTTATTTATTTTCTTGGTAACTTCAATTAATTTTATTACTTGAATTTTTTACTTTAAAATCAGAAACTTATACATGTCATTTTTATATAGTATCCATGTCCCTAAAACACTGTCTTAAACAATCATTTATCCTATAAAAAGCAACTCCTATCTTTTCTTGTTTATATGGCAGTATTTATTCATTTTTCATTAGTGTCCTTCCCAACTAGGCTATGAAGCGTTCTAATCTTCTAGTGCAAAGTCTTACTTCCAACACAGCTACTGGAAATCCCAGGCTGGGACTTGACTGCATATGTTCCACAAGAAAAAAACTCCTGTCTTTTTCACTAAGAGGTATCATCAAATATTCCCCCAATTTCTCTAACTTGCTACATCAAGTCAATCAAACTATCAAGATATGAAGCATTAGATCCATGTCCAGTGTCAGAGGAATTGATGCTCTCAGATTACCTAAAATAAAAGTTAGTATACCAGGGTATGGTGACATAAACCTGTAACCCAGGCACTCAGAAGACTGAGGAAGGAAGATTCAGAACTCCAGGCCAGCTAAAACCACAAGGGGAAGATGCTATACTCAATATCAACTCTGTGTGTGTGTGTGTGTGTGTGCGCGCGCGCGTGCGTTTCAACTCCTTTTCCATTCAGTACAATGATGATAGTGCTCAAATATGGGGGCTTCTGGTTCATGATGGCAAACTAGAAGCCACACAGTGTTCCCAGGGGAACAGAGGTTAGGGTTTTTAGCTGTGATCCAGGCCATGGATGCAAGCAATAGCCAGGACCTTGACTTCAGACACTTTCCAGCAACAGATTCTTCTGATTGGAACCCGAATTGAATAAGGGTGCACCAGAGGCAGTGAGTACAACAGCCCTGCCAGCAGGACCTGCTCCAGTGGTCTGAGCCGCCCACCTACCCTAAACCCCAGGGCCCTAGACTGCCGGCTTCTGCCACCGCAGGGCCTGAGCCGGCCACCTTCCCGCCACCCCGAGGCCCGAGTCACCCGCCTTCCCACCACCCCAGGGCTCTAGCAGGCCGGCTTCCTGCCACCACAGTCCAAGCTGGCCACCTTCCCACCACCCTGGGGCCGAACCACCCGCCTTCCCGCCACCCCAGAGCTCTAGCAGGCCAGCTTCCTGCAGCCCGAGCCGGCCACCTTCCCGCCACTAAGGGGCCCAAGCTGCCCGCCTTCCCGCCATCCTGGGGCTTGAGCCCCGCCCTCCCACCACCCTGGGCCGAGCCACCCACCTTCCCGCCCATTCGGGGCCTGAGCCAGCCACCTTCCCACCCCCCCAGACCCAGCTGCTTTCCCACCCAGGGACCCGGCTGCCTTTTACTCCTGGGTCAGGCTGTTTTGCTGTCCCGGGTCCAGCTGCTTTCACACCCGGGGAACTGGCTCCTCTCCCACCTCGGACCCAGCTGCTTTCCTGCCCCTGGAACCTGCTGTTTTCACACTCTGGGACGGCTACCTTTTCTGCCCAGACCAGCTGCTTTCCCAGTGCTGCACCTTTCCAATGCTCAGATATCTCAAAGGCATCCCACCAACCACCTCAAGTGGAATCAAAATGGGCAGACTGCAATGCAAGAATATTACACCAGCTGAGGAAACCACGCCAAATGACATCAACAACACAACTAAAGGGAGAGAGCAGAGGCAGGCCCAGGAAGACACAACACTAAACACTGATCATACTGGCACAGATCCTAAGGAGAACTTAATGTTAGTCATGCAATAAAAGATGGACCAACATATTGAAAGGGTACAAAGTCAGCTTATTAGCTTTGCCACCAGGCTTAATATAATGGAGGAGAACCAAATGGATGTCAGAAGAGACATATCAGAACTAAATGCAAGCCAGCAAAATGAAGGTATCAAAAACCAGCTTTCCAAATTAACCAAAGACATCTGCAAATATAAGAATGACTGTCAGGGAGAAATAATGAAATCAAACCTGGAAATGAAATCACATCTCAACAGGATGATAGAAGCATCCCAAAAAGAAGTTGCAGAAAACAAAAACCATATTGAAATAATAAGAACATCCCTAGAATCTCTTACCAACAGGAATAATCACTGGGAAAACAGAACCTCAGACATGGAAGACAGAACAGAGGAGAATTTGAGAGAAATCAGAACCTTGACAAAATTCAAAAGAGCAAGTGAACAAGTCTCAATGGAAATGTGGGATACCATAAAAAGACCTAATCTCAGGATCATGGGTATTCCAGAAGGAGAAGAAAACCAAACTAGGGGCATAGAAAATATTTTCAACAGAATCATTCAAGAAAACTTCCCATACTTGGCAATAGATAGTCCTGTACAGCTAAGAGAGATATGGAGGGCCCCACACAAATTGGACCAAAGGAGGAACACTCCAAGACATATCTTAGTTACAATGCCAAACATTGAGGATAAAGAGTCCTTAGAGCAACAAGAGAAAGGAAACTCACGTATAAAGGATAGTGCTCAAATATGAAATCCAAGTATCATTAGTGTGAGAACCTAGTAGCCACTGTAGCCAGAGTCTTATGGCATAAACTCTAATTCCAGCAGCTCCAATAGGCTAGTCTTGGCCACTCATCCCAATATGCCAATTAAAGTGACAAGGAATAGTAAAAAGCAAAGAAGGAAAATTTAATCAAAGCACACTGGCAAGAGGAAGAAATGAAAGGATCCAATGCTCCCAAGTTTGTCTTCAAATACTGATAGAATTTTAGGCTTAAACAGAGGAGGAATTGGCGCAGATGGCAAGAGTTATACATAATTAAGGAGTCTTGATCAAGGCATGGTCTCACCAATTGTTGTCGCAGCTCCAGTGCCTGCAAGGTGATCCTTGAGATATGCTATAGAATCTCTGCCATCTGCTGAGGGTACCAATGTGGTTCCCACAAGATGACATGCTCCAGGGTGTATGTAGCCTTCTCATCATAGATAACTGTCCTTGTCTTAGACATGGTCTGCCCTCCCTGTGAGCTGCTCCTGTAGTCCAAAGTGACTGTAGATTTAGGAAAATAGCTCTTTGTGTCTTCTGCCTTAAAGGTGGGTGGAATAGGTTAGGTATTACTGGTTTTTAAACAGGTTCCCCAGTGGTTATAATGACCATGCAGAGTCAAGTAGGTAGGTATATGACCCAAAATGAAGTAGATAAATGCAAAATACAGAAATGAGAGGCAGTTGCCTTGAGGGAGGGGGCACATAAGACCTGCTTATTAGCAACAGCAGTTGCTAAGTGCCTGATACAAGACCAAGGTAACAAATCCAATCTGATCACTCCTCAGTCTCTTTACACAGAAAGTAAAGATGAAGGATTTAAAAAAGACTCTCAAGTTTCCTCCCACTGTCCACAGCAAATCCCTTAGACACCAGGACTGGGTTTCAGTATTATAAGCTAAATTAATTCAATAAACAGTCATTGGGCTTTTCGCCAGATGTAAGTAAGACCCTGAAGATTTGTCCAGAAACAGTCAGACATGGCCTTTCCAACCAAAGCCAACAGTCTCAGCTGCATCAATTATCTTCTTCTTGCCACTCAGGAATCCCCATATTCATCTGCAAGTGCTGGCCTAACAATGTCACAGACTAGGAGCTTAAATATGAGGCTGGAAGACTTGGTTTTTCCTACCTGAGGCCCTTCTCCTTGGCTGGAAGACATGGCTGTCCCTCTGCACACACATGCTCAGGTATCTTCCTCTACTTATTTATAAGGCCGTATGTCATATTTTATTAGAATGTTACCTTCTTTAAAGATATTAATTCTAAATATAGATATGCTCTGAGCTATTGGAGGCTAAGATTTCAACACATGAATTTGGGGGGAATAGAATTCATTATATACTTTCCCTTTTCCCACTCTCATTTGGTAATGTATATTCTTCAAAACTAGCATCTTGAAATCCTTTTCTACTTAAAAGAACTAAGAATCTGTCTTTGGCTTAGATTTTGCTCCAGTTTATTCCAGCTGCTTTCAATTGCTGACAATATGTGGAGTCTTCCAACTACATGATAGAGGAGCCAAGCCAGTGATCTTGGGCCAGGCGGACAACAAGACTGCACCAGTCCCATCTGAAGGTGGAAACTATTATTCAAAGTCATCTATGAAAACAAAACCCAGGCTGTCCCTTTCTCATTTTCAAGAGAACCTTTCAGTATGTTTATGTGAAATTTCCAAAGATGTATACATTGTGGTAACCATGAAAGAACTACAGGTAGCCAAATAAATAGGCCTACCATCAATCAATGTCAATTTCCCCTGCTCATAAACTTAAATTCGCTTGCCCCATTTCCTCACCTGTCACTCATCCCTCACATTTCTGGAATCTGGTTTCTCTTCAACGGGTTTTTTCCACACCCCACTGAAAATTCCCACATCACCCCTGTCATCTTTCCAATCTCTATGTGAGCTCCTGGAAGGAGGATACTGTCTCCAGAATCCAGTGTGCCTCATGCAAATAAATGAATGAATAATTTGGCTTTTATCTTTGGAACAATACAAATGTAATGGAGGAACTATAAAGTTTAGAATCCTAAATAAAATACTTTCATAAAGTTACTGGTTTGCCTCATGTTCCCACCCATGGTGTCATGCACGTACTTAGATGGCACACAGCTTTAAATCCCCACTTTTCCTTCAAAGGGAAAAATTTAGATTTCTAAAAAAGGAGACTTTGTTACCACTTTTGTGTATAAAGTTATTTATCTACATGTTTAACCATTTCCAAAACAAACATCAGGAGATGGGGGCAAGTCTATGAGTTGTCAAAGATATGGATAGTTGTTTAATTCAACTTATTTTTTTTTTAATATTTTATTTATTCATTTTCAAGCAGAGAGAGAGAGAGAGAGAGAGAGAGAGAGCGCACCAGGGCCACCACCTTGTGGGTCTGGCATATGTGGGTACTGGGGAACCGAACCCAGGGCCCTAGGCACTGGAGGCAAGTACCTCAACCGCTGAGCCATCTCTCCAGCCCTTAATTCAACTTATAAGTATCACTTTACACCTTCATTCAGATTCTACTGGCTTTAAATTATAAATTGTCTTAATATAATTTAATTTTGAGGGTTAATATATCTGACCAGAACCACCTTCTAATCTAAGCCTAAAACCGGACTTAATTGCTGAGATACTCTATGTTGTTTCATGTTTATTGTTTTGAGTTCTCATTAGAGCAGACCAAATGAATCTGTCTCTCATCTGTCTTGATTTGCATATGGTGAAATTATTTCAAAAAGGTGAGATCTATGAAGATGACAATAAGAAGATTTTGTACTTTTAAAGAGGCAATGAATAAAATCCTGGAGTTAGAGAGGATAGAAAGCAAGGGTGGTCCTTGTAACTAACTGGACTGCTTCCCTTTCTTGACCAGGAAGTTGCCATTGTTTCAGTCAAATACTGCTACACACAGTCTTTTCTTTCCTTATAACACATTGAGCAGCAAAAAGAGGGGCAGTCTTTTTTCCAGAGCGCCTTCTCTTGACAGTTTCAGTACAATAAGGCCTGACCCAAGCACCTGAGCTGTCAGAAAGGGGATGTGAGGGACAGTGTTCAATCTCAAAAGGTCTGCTTCCATTACTTCCTGTGGGACAGGGATCAGGCAGAGCCAGATTAAAAATTCCAGTTCCACAAACAATAAGCCAAGTTACTTACCTTTTGTAAGTCTTTCCTTACCTGTAAAATATGAATCTTAACATTAAACTATATATAAGACTGAAAAACATTCATTTTAAAAGGCATGATGAATTATCCATTAAATCTTGACTTCAATTTCCAACAGAAAACCAAGACTCTCACTTACTACCTAAGATTTTCATTTCAGACTTGTGCAATTGCCCTCACTTATCGCTAATATGGCATTTGTGGTGAGGATCACATTTGATTTCAATATTCTAATGAAAATTGCCAGGTGTGGTGGTGCACGCCTTTAGTCCCAGCACTCTGGAGGCAGAAGTAGCAGGACTGCTATGAGTTCGAGGCCATCATGAGACTACATAGTGAATTCCAGGTCAGCTTGGGCTAGAGCCAGACCCTAACTCAAAAAAAAAGCAACAACAACAACAAAAAAAAAAACTAATAAAATGTGAAAAAAATGAGTAATCAAAATGTACTTTTAAAAACTAGAAACAGGGGCTGGAAAGATGGCTCAGCGGTTAAGGCACTGACCTGAAAAGCTTAATGACCCAAGTTCGATTCCCCAATACTAACATAAAGATACACAAAGTGGCATATGCAGCGGCTGGAGGCCCTGGTGTGCCCATTCTCTGTCCATATCTCTTCTACCTTTCTCTCTGATTGCAAATATATATATAAACTAGAAATGATTAAAACCTAGGGTGAATTTTGAAAAATAAAAATGGGTTCTAGTATACATAACAAAACATCAAAAAGGAAAGCACGACACTGAAATCAGTATCCCACCATAAACAAACACAAGAAAATAAGAATAATTCTGAGTTTTCTCAAGAAAAAGTAACATAAATCTTGTGTGAAAAAGAAATTGCTAATAAATTATATAGGTACTTAGTACTTAGTTATGCTGATTGTCACAGAAGTATAAGATAAGGAGTTAGGACTGGATGGAAAGTTCTAGTAATACCAAAATCAACACAAAAATGGCAGAGAAAAACTACACAGATTTGTATGCTTGAAAGAAAGATTACAAGTATTTTCACTTGTCCCAAATGCAAAATAAGCAAAATCAATAACCAATTCTATTTCTAGATTTCTATCCACTATGCTGCATAAAGGCAATTTCAGTGCAGCATGAACAGAACTCCCAACTCAGCATCTTCCCAGACAAGTAAATTTGTCATTTTCACCAACATATAACTAATCATGCTGTGGCATAGAGAACACTTTATATTTTAAAACCTCAATACAACTCAGTAAAGGGCAGGAAAACCTTGGAAAATTGGCTATTTTAGAGTAAGTACATTAGTTTTAAAGTTCTAGTAACTGACCATAATCTAATTTTAATTGATTTAACTATAAAAAGCCAAATTCATCATAAATGATCCATATTAAAATTTCCACTCCCTTTCACTTATATTAATTTACCAAAGGTTCTAGCACACTTAGAAGCTGGCTGAAAAAACAAAATTGACTTCCCTGAACAAAGCCATGAATGCCAATCTAAGCCATGACAGAGAACCTCACACTGCCTATGAACCAGTGGTCACTTCTACAAAGACACTGGTTTGGGACATAATCTTGCTATAAACAGAAAAAACACAAACCCTGAATTGTTCAAATTAATCCTCACCACAGGCAGGTCCTCATTACTTATTATCTAGTTCCATGCTGTTATTTTTTATGGATATTGCTTCTTCTCCCATGTTTTCAGTCTTCACCACCATCCATGTTATTAGGTCAACCTTATTTTGAAAACGTTAAGATGTGTCACAGATTCAAGATAGAACTTAGTATGTGCCTCCTTATTTCAATGTAACATATAGCATGAAGGGTGGAAAAGGGCAATAGTCTTGGAGCTAATAAATAAAAGGGATATTGGGGAAAAAACTGTATCATGGGACTATGACTCAAGGGGAAAAGCCAACAGTAATCACACTTATCAAGGACACCTATAGAAAGAGTAAAAGATGCAAGGATATTTTAAAGGGATGCAGAATAAAACCAACAAAAAGAGAAAAGGAACAAATAGCTATACTGTCTACATAAGTATTAGCACTATGGAATATGAATCATGTTTTTTTCTGTATGTATTTCTCAGTGAAAAAAAAAAAGGAGCTGGCTATGTAGTTCTTGTTAATGCTGGATTAGTATCATGAAGCCCTGCATTCATTCCCCAGCACTGCATAAACCCAGCATGGGAGCACAAACCTACAATCCCAGGATAGGGAAATGGAGGCAGGAGGATCAGGAGTGTCAGGAGTTCAAAGTCATCCTCAGCTACTCAGTCAATTGGAAGAGCCTGGAATACATGAGACCTTGCAGTGCTGTAAGTACAACTTCATGGACCATTCTGGTCAGAGTTAAAAGACCTGAATGTAGTGAGAACTATGGACTGTGTGAGGTTTGGCTTATGAGGGTGAGAATGAACTCTTTCAGGACTGTTCCAGAAGCTGTTTTCTTGAAAGGCTTGCTGCATTCTGCTTGACTGTGTCCTGAGAACCTGTGCAGGGTTGCTTTGCATGGAAATGGACTGGTGTGAGCAGATGGAGATGGCACAGAAAGAGAGGCAATCTTTGGGCTAATGCTGCTGCCTGTTCAGTTGCAATTGTTAGAGAGATGACAACCACTGAGATTGGGCTAGGTGATCTGTATTGGGACAGCAGGAAGATTGTGGACTCTTTTGAAGTAAGGGGCCTGAATGCTTTGTTCCCGCCTCGATTAACAAGTTGGTAGCCCACTTGGTACTATGGAGTAGAACAAATACAGGAAGAGAGGGTCATTGGATTTGCAACTCAGTTATCAGCAATGTGAAGTAGGTGTGTTGGATTGCCTGTGTGGAGGCCTGATACAGCCATTAGGATGAACTATGGGTTACAGTGGAGACCCAGTGAAATGCCAGGACTATGGATAGCTGCCAAGAAGTGCTGCCAGCACCTGATGAAGTTTTCCCAGACTGTGAGTAGCTGAGCTGGAGAGGCAGAATCGGATCTCCAAGAGACTTGTTACTGGTTAGAATTATTAAATGTGGAGTTAAGAGTTTGATGTTGCCCTTCTTGTTGTAAATCTTGTATTGGTTCAATCTGTTTTTTTCCATGCCTTTTACTATCTTTTGTAGTGTGAATGTTCTGTGCCATTATGGTTGTTTTTTTTTTTTTGTTTTTTTTTTTGATATTATGGCTCAGCTGAAAGAAAAACTGTGGGAACTTATGGAATTGAGCTGAACACATTGTATTTTATACCATGTATGATTATTAGTTTGTGGGGGCCAAGGGCAGACTGTCATGGTTTGATCCAGGTGTCTCCCACAACATTTTCCCTACTACAATGAAGCTCTCCCCTCGAGTCCGCAAGCCAAAATAAACCCATTCCTCCCAAACAACTTTAGTTGGGTTCTTTTCTGAAGCAACAAGATATCTGACTACAACAACTAGCTAGCCAACAAGTCTTGGGGATCCTTCTGTCTCTGCCTTTCTTAGTACATACGATAATAGGTATGCACTATCACATCCTAGGATTTTATTGGGTTGCAGAGATCCAAACTCGGGTCCTTATGCTTGCATGGCAAGCACTTTACACACTAACCCATCTTCACAGCCCCTTACTCTCATTTTGAGATAGTATTTAAGCACTAAGTTGCTCTACCAGGCCCATCTAGGTTTTAAGCATTTTCTAACGCTCATAAACACACTATTAAATATAGAAATTTGAACTTAACCTAAAAAGCAAGGAAGATGTAACTTTCAAGTTTCCTAATGTTTGTAATCCATACTTGTCTGAACCAACTTATTAAGTCATTGTTGCCTATCAAACCACTGCCTTGTTAAATATACCTCGTAACACTGGCTCTCAGACAAGCATCTGAACCGAGAGCATCTCTCCAGCCCCCAACCCTGGCTCTCAGAATGGGATATGCACCCTAACTTCACAAGTGATTCTCAAAACCAGTTTATCGAATCTCTCTCCTGCCCCTCCCCTGTCAGGATATTTTATTAGAAAAGTGATCTTCCCTATACATCTGTGATATCTACAGTCTTAAGCGATAAGAAGTACTGATACACTACTACCTATGCAAATTATCAGAAACCTCTCCATGTAGGTGAACATTTCTCTAGCATTATAAAAATATGAAGAGAGGGTTGGAGAGATGGCTAAGTGGTTAAGGCACTTGCCTCCAGTGCCTAAGGCCCCAGGTTCAATTCCCCAGGACCCACATAAGCCAGACCCACAAGGTGGTGGCCCTGGTGAGTGTTCATTCTCTCTCTCTCTCTCTCTCTCTCTCTCTCTCTCTCTCTCTCTCTTTCTCTCTGTATCTCTGCTTGAAAATGAATAAAAATATTTTTTAAAATATGAAGAGAGACTAGAGAGATGGCTCAGTGTTTAAGGCGCTCACCTGCAAAACCTAAAGACCGGAGTTCAGTTCCCCAGTGCCTGCATAAAGCCAGATGCACAAAGTGGTGCATGCATCTGGAGTTTGTCTGCAGTAGCTAGAGGCCCTGGCACACCTATTCTCTCTGTCTGTCTCCGCTTGCAAATAAATATTTTTAAAAATATGAAGACAAGTCAATTTTCAGGCAATAAGAAACTTTTTAGAAATGTATCTATGCTACAAAGTGAGATTATGTTTTCTTTCTATAGGATGTGCAACGATTGTTGAATGATACTCATCTTTACCTTATAGGCTAACTGAATGACTGGCACTTTTTGTTTCTCCAAAAGACCTGCTACATAAGTCATGATAATGCCAGCACATTAAGAGAAGCATCTGAAATTCCCATGCCTCGTGAAAAAGACTGCTCAACTGACTTCCTTAAGTGCAGGATATTGTCAGGGAGCTGATATGACTTTCAAAGGTACTTAAGATACTACTGAGCCCAAGTGAATCTAACCATAAACAGTTCTATTCTCCCAGATATGCCATTGAAAATGGAGTAAAATATTCTGAATGTTCATTTTAAGAGATTACTATAATTCCCAAACACACAGGGTCAATAATAACTCCTCAAATATTCATAGTTTGACACATTCTAAACATTGACTTCCTGCATGCAAATAAGAGTTTCCTTAGGACTGATGGCAGTCACCTGCCTGTACTAAGGGAGAACACACATTCAGAAGCATTCTTCACTGCTCTTAGGCAATCTTGAGGTAGTGACTCTCAAAGACAATAGATAAATGAATTTGCTACTTATGTGAACCATTCAGGTGTTATAGCACTTCTATAACATCCAAGGATGCATTAGCAAAAACCAACTAATGTCACTTTGGGTTTGTTATCATTCAAGCTGAATTAATAATATTAAACAGCATGTGGGATGAAGAGAACACAAGCATGGAGCAATATTACACTCCCTTTCCACTCAAGCATAATTCATTTTGATCTTTACTACTGGATTCAACAAAAGGTCAAACCACATATGATGGTGTAGACTCGGAAAATATATTATTTTACAGCTAAGTATAGACTGAAATGAGGACAGCTAATTTTAAAATGGAAGCAATTTGGAAAATATAAATGCAATAAAAATGCCTCCATTATAAAGTATATAAATTAAGTTTTACTATTGATTACTAGCACCATTTTAAACCTCCCTACACATATAACATACAGGGAATGCTTTTAGCACAACATAATTTTCTTCATAGTGTGTCATATGCAGTCAATGAACATACATCGCTTTGGTAAGGGATCAGGACAAGGTTGGAAATGTTTGCAATGATAAAATGCAGACCTTAATAACTTGAACAGATTTAAATGTACATGCCATCTAAAAATCATTTGGTTTGATAGATGAACAGTTAATGAACTATACAAACTAATCAGAACCACACATTAATCTGTACTCTGCATGGCATAAGGCCAAGATCTTAACACATTATGCAGTAAAACAAAATCTAGAATTCAGAGCATAGATCATTGGTGTTGTAGCTAACTTCTCATTGCTGCACAGAAAAGAACCCAACCAAAAGCAGCTTGTGGAGGAAATGGTTTTATTTGGACTTACAGACTGGAGGGGAAGCTCCATCATGGCAGGGAAAAATGATGGCATGAGCAGAGGTGTGGACATCACCTCCAACACAGCACTGCAAACAGCAGCAGGAAGGTGTGCCAAAATCTGGCAAGGGGATGCTGTCTATAACCCCCATAAGCCCACCAACAAACAAGGTTCAAATTCTAAAATTTCCATCAAGTGGGGATCAAGCATTCAGAACACATTAAATTTATGGGGACACCTGAATCAAACCACTACAATTAGACTAAAAAATTAGTAAAGATTGTATAAACGATAATGCTCGTTAATTTGTATCAATACTTTGTAAGTGTACATGGTTTTATTAAAGCATCAGTTCGATTCACAACTGACCACTGAAATGTAATCAGCTTTGATGTTTAAAAAAAGTGACCACTCAATTCAGGTGTTTGTCATTTATTGTTGGTTGGTTTTTAAAGACTAAAATTTCAGTCTTCAGGGTTTATCTTGTATATTACTTGGCCAATGTTTGTGGGCTTTAATGTAGTTACATTTGCTCTTGGGTGGTTCAAGCAATGATACTGGGCTGCTCTTCAAAAATCCTCAAGCTAGGTGTGGTGGTGCATACTGTAGTCCCAGCACTAGGGAGGCAGAGGTAGGAGGACTGCTGTGAGTTCAAGGCCAGCCTGGGACTACAGAGTGAGCTCCAGGTCAGCCTCCGTAGTGTGAGACCCTGCCTCAAAAATAAAAAAAACAAAAAATCTTCAAGAGTTATTCAAAGACCAGCCTTTGGAAGGAAATTAAACTTATCTCAGTCTAGTTAATTAAAAGTAATTCTAAGAAGAAACTGAAGAACTAACCTGGGAGTGCCACAAATAACATATAAAACCACAACAAGTAGTTTCTCCACAAATGAATTGAAACTGAGAAGTAACAGAAAAGATCTTCACAAATCTATCAACTTCAGCGTTCCTCAAGAGTGGGCCTTTACCACTAGTATCAGAATCACCCCAAGAGCTTGTGTGAAAGGCGTATTCCTAAATTACCTTCCAGACTTCTGACAATAAGATCATGTGGAGAGGGTTCGACATCTTTTAACAAGCTAAGGAGATTCTCATGTGTATCCCAAACTTCAGAGTCATGGTCACTGGAGAAAGGCCCCAGATGCTCTCCATTACACATATGCACTAATCTGATGGTTCCCACCCACCCTCTCACCTGCTGTACACAAACAATGCAGTAGCACGCAGTCAGCAACAAAGAGATACCAGGGTCATTGAATATCTGGGTATGAAAATTATGTGTGGGAATATGCATGGGTGAGTGAGGGGATGGATATATGCATGAACACAAAAATCACTGTTATTGTTTTGAAACAAAATAAGATTTCTGATTCTCTTAAATATAGCTCTTAAAATTCATTAATGCCTTTCTAAAATCCCCAGCGGACTCCAAAGTTCTCTCAGTCTACGTATTTGACAACGTGATCTTAACTTCTCAAATACTGATCATAGAAAATTGAAAGGAAAAAGGAAATGTAGGACTGACTCCAGTTTCTCCAAACAGCACAGCACTGCACTGTATTTTATCCTGTGTGTAGACAGCACCAGTGTCCCAGGGTCATCTGATCTGCTGTGAAAGAGGTTGCCTAGCAACAACAATAAATTCGGTGTTTCTCTTTCACCTTTTTCCTGAAGATTGAGACATTCATTGCTCCAAGGTATAATTTTCAAGAAACTTCAGTTTGATTGGACAAACATGCTTATTAACTCTTAAAAATATTTTTATTTTATTTATTTGCAAGTAGGTGAGGGGAGAGAGACTGGGCATACCAGGGCCTCTTGCCACTGCAAACGAACTCTAGATGCATGCACAAGCATATGGCTTTATGCGGGTTCTTGGGGATTGATTCCAGGAGTCAGGATTTGCAAGCAAGTGCCTTTAGCCACTGAGCCATCTCTTCAACCTAATTTTTCTCTTATAAAAAAAGACATGAATTAAATAAGCCAAAGAACCCAGAAAAAAGACTGAGAAAATGCTAATATGACACAGGGTGCTCCTTGATACTTGTTAGATGAAAAAAAAAATTCTTTGACAATTCATTGGCTTTTCTATGCTCCTTCATTCTGCCATTTTAGAATTAATTTCTGCTACCTTGTGGAAAATTAAGCCTTTGGCATGAATTGTTATTCTTATGCAGATTTATAAGGCATTGTTTGTTCAAAATAAAAAAAAATGACTTCCAAAACTGGTTTAATACATATATCATATCTCACACATCTCTGTAAAAACTGTTATCTTGGTCATATTCTTACTAACCATTACGAACAATAATGGGTATTGTAACCACTCCATGATATCACAAAACATCATTCTTTCAGATCAGAAATACTTAAAAGTGAGAGAGGGAGGAAAAGATGGCTGACTAGTAAACACGCCGCACACTTCTCGGGAATTAAGGGCCAGGGGATACAGCAGGAATCCAGAGCGTGGACACAAGCTGCGATTGCCCGCTGAATCCAGGCACCTCAGAGCACAGGATCCGTAGGACTGGAGGCCACCAGCGTTGACCAGCTCGCAAAAGGCAGTGAGTCCTCCAGGCAGGCAGGGTCTGCCTACCGGCAGCCGCCGGCGCCTGAGGCTTTCCTTCGGCGGGGCTTTCCCTCCGCGCGGCTTTCCTTCGGCGGCGTGGCTTGTGTTTCAGCCACCACCCTCC
>PVHP010014605.1:0-39417 GCA_004024765.1 Zapus hudsonius
AGAAGAGAGGGGAGGAGAGGGGAGGGGAAGAGAGGAGAGGAGAGAGCCAAGGGCTTGGTCACTGTAGACCCCCACTTAGACCCCCAGGAGCAGATACCGAGATAAGGCTCTGTGCACATGGTCTGAGTTCTCAGAGAGCCCCAGCAGAATGAGGAAATGACCTAGAGCTGGTGACTTATTGAGATGACACTACGGTCAGTGGGGTCTCAGCTCTTCTGAGAAACTCCAGGAAACTAGGTCAGGCCTTAAGAGAGAGCCCGCTGAGGCCACAGCTCCCTGGGGTCCCTGCCCCTCCTCTCTATGCCAGACTCAACGCTGCAAGAATGCCACAGAAGAGTCTGGTCCCCGATGTGGAGGACCAGGCACTGAGTGGCTGGCCGCTGTGCTCCTTACTGCCCCAGCGCTGAGCTCAACTCTGAGCCTCAGGCTGTAGAGGAAGGTAATTATTGTACCTGTAAGTGGCCATATGACCTGAGGCTTTAAAGTGGCTGGGCCTAAACATTAATGGCTGGTTATGGAGTGATTTGTGGCCTCACTCCCTCTAATTCACTTGAAGCCCTATCTTCCTCCTGACTATTTAGATAAGGGCTTCAAGGTTAAAGGAAAGGGTAAAAGTGTGGTCCTCAGCTAATAGGATGGGTGTCCTTATAAGAAAAAGGAACGGACCCTATGCATGACTTTCTCATTGCTGTGACGGAACATCTGAAAAGAAGCAACTTCAGGAAGGAAAGGTTTATTTTGGCTTACAGTTGGCAGCTGATCACACTCAGTTCCCAGCAAGGAAGCCGACACTGGGAGTACTGCTACCCATCCTGCTTTTTCCTTTTTCTTTCGTCCAGGGCACCAGCCAGCCACAGTTAGGGTGGGTCCTCCTGCTTGATGGAATCTAGAAAATCCCCCATAGATATGCCCAGAGATTTGTTTCTATGACGATTCTAGACCCCAGCATTCAGGAGGCAGGTAGGAGGACCACTATAAGATCAAGGCCAGCCTGAGACTACATTGTGAATTCCAGATCAGCCGGGGCTAGAGCAAGACCCTACCTTGAAAAAACAAAACAAAACAAACAAACAACATCAACAAAAAAGAATTCCTATATCCTATCAAGGTGACAACCAGAGAGTAACCATCACAAGTCCACCCCTTGTCAACTTGACACTCCAACACAGCACTTATAAGCCATTAACTTCCACCTCTTCTCCCCACAGGCTTATGGTCGTTGGGGTGGTTTGAATGTATGCCCCTCATAGACTCAGCTATTTTATGTTATTTTTAATTTTTTTATTGTCCATAATGAGTTACATTATTTAGTGGGCCAACAATGAGTTGTTATCCCCAATTCCCCCCTCCCCATCCCCAATCAGCTGGATATCCTCATCCGTGGGCTGTTTGGATCAGTCCTTGTGGCAAGGGACCATGGATAGCCTAGTATTCAGCCCGGTTCTCCTGGCTCAAGTGTGTTGTTACTGAGGGGTGCCATGCCTCTGGATAGTCTCCCTCACCATGGCTCTCACAATCTTTCCACCCCCTCTTCCACTCAGTTCCCTGAGTTGTGGTGGGTGAGTATTAAGGCTGTTTTAATGTTGTGGACTCAGCTATTTTATTAAAGCTTGTGACTTGGGTCTCCAGCTGCCTGGCTGGAGAAGAAGGTGTCATTGGAGTCCAGCCCTAAAGGTGTGTTTGTGGGCATATCTGATTTCCAGCTCAAAGGTGCGCAGAGGGGTTTGAGCTCTGCATGGGTCCCTGCTTGCTGCAGTTTTTCTCTCTACGTGGATATATGGAAGCAGCTTCTGCCACTGATAGAACTTCCCCTTGAATCTGTAAGCTGAAATAAACCCTTTCCTCCCATAAACTGTGTCTGGTTTGGATGTTCATCCTGGCAACATGAAGCTGTCTACAATAATCATCTTGCATTCAGTCCAAATTCAAAAGTTCCCATGGTCTCTAACAGTCCAAACACTATTCAGAAGTATAAGTGCAGTCTTGGGCTGGAGAGATGGCTCAGCGGTTAAGGCACTTGCCTCCAGTGCCTAAGGCCCCGGGTTCAATTCCCCAGGTCCCACATAAGCCAGACCCACAAGGTGGTGGCCCTGGTTCTCTCTCTCTCTCTCTCTCTCTCTCTCTCTCTCTCTCTCTCTCTCTCTGCTTGAAAATGAATAAATAAAATAAAAAAGAAGTATAAGTGCACTCTTTTCTGAGACTCAGGCAATCTCAATTATATATATGTATATATATATCCAAATATATGCATATATTTCCATATATATTTACAAATGTATATATTTCCATATATATACACACACATATATACATATATATGTATATATTTCCAAAAGAAAAGGGCACAGACTAAACATTCCTAATTTAAAAAACCCAAACAAACAAAAACAAAAACAACTCCCCTCAAAACAAACAAAATAAAACAAAAAAAGGAATAGAGGCATAGCAAGGAAAACTGAGATCAAAGTAAGATAAGAAACCCAGCAAGGCAAATTCCAAATCCTGCAGTTTCTTGTCCAGCAAATAGGGTGTGGTGGCTTGAACCAGATGTCTCCCATAAACTCATTGTTCTGAATGCTTGATCCACAGCTGATGGCAGTTTGGGAGGTGGAGCCTTGTTGGAGGAGGTGTGTTGCTGGAGGTAAACTTCGATGGCTTATTTGCCCCTGGCTTTGCCATGTTAGTTCTGCTTGGTCTGCTCTGGTGGCAAAGGTGATGTCCAGCTTTTGCTCATGCCATGCCTTTGCCCTGCCATTATGGAGCTTCACCTTGAGACTGGATGCCAAAATAAACACCTTTCCTTCCATCAGCTGCTTTTGGTCAGGTGCTTTGTCCCAGCAACAGGAAGGGAACTACAACATAGGGCTTGTGATGGCCTCATCTGGGTTGCACTCCAGCTCTGCTGCCTCACTTGTAGTCTCTCTTGGGTCAGATTCACTCTGAGCCTGCAGCTTTCCTTGGCAGATAGATATTCTGTGGTTCTGGCATCTCTAACATCTTGGACCTCCTTTGGAACTTGGGGTGCATGTTAATACTTTTACACAGTGACCTCTGAGAGCCTCCTTGTAGGGTCTCTGATCTGCTGCATATTGCCTGGCCTCAGCAGCTCTCTGGAACTGCAATGCAGAACTCCATGACTCCCTCAAACTTAATCTTTAAGGCTTCCAAAACCACATGGATGAAGCTGCCGATATTAGAGCAAAAATGAGTGTGAGCTTACTGTCTTCCCCCTTATTCGCAGGCCACAGATGACCAGTCACATAGCATGATGTGAGAAACTACCAGAGCTTTGAAATTCAATGAGGCAAAAGGAACAACTGCTTTAACTGTGATAAGGAAGTCAGGGAAAAGATGGGATTATCTGAGCTCCTCAGGAACCCATTGTAAAGGTGTAAATTGCTAGGTGTAGGCATCAGCTTCCTTGTGCTTGTTAATTTGCATGTCTAATGTCACATACACATCTGCACCCTACTGTAAAACCCCCTTGTCAACTGGGGTTCAGGGCCAATGCTTCATCTATGTTTGGCTCAACAGTGTAAATTCCTAAATTCATAATAATAATAATAATAATAATAATAATAAATGAAACTCCACTTTCCACTTGCTTTGTCTGTTTGTCACGGGGAATTTCTACAAAGTTTTGGAGGCCCCAGTGAGATTGGATAGCCATACCCCATTTGTTGGGTAAGACAGAGCTACCATTGCCAGGCCGTGCAGCCACTGAGGCCCTTGGAAACAGAGAAGTGCACACCCCCAACGTGATTCCAGGGCCAGACAGAGGACTGCAGAGCCTTGGACTGGGGCCACTGATCAGCAGAGAGAGATGGGAGTCTAGATCAGCCATCAGAACCAGGTAGGATCCTCAGGGTAAACTGGATAAGGTGTGGACGCAGGCCTGATCCCCCTCAGGGTGGGTAACTGCCCTTGACGTTGTTCCAAGGTGGCAGCCTCCCTACTAGACCAAAGTGATTCCAGTCACGGGGATGGCCAGGTTTTAATGGAAAATAGTTCCACCAAGTTTTAATGAAAATTAAATAAGAAATTGTTTAATGGTTGTATTCTTGTGAGTTATGGGGTCTTGTCCTGTCTGTATGTTTTGTCTGTCATGTTTTGTCTTTGTATCTGTACTGAGGACAGAAGAGCCAGACTGCCCTTCAGCTAGTCTGTAGATGGTAGTTCCTTCTGAAATTTTATTAAGAGTTCCGGTAAACCCTGCTCTCTGAGTTTGCCTGTTTGCTGTCTTTTGTCCTGGGACTCTTTGTTTCTTTTCCCCACCCCTTGGTTTCACCCCCTGCTGGCTGGGGTCTATGACTGCTCATTAAGTCACCTCAGGGAAATGGCCATCTAAGAGTCTAGATGAAAAGTGCATTTGATGTAAACCTGCATGCAGCAGTATATGCATTTGGCCTCCAGCTCTGAGGCTGTAGAATATATATATATATATATATATATATATATATATATATATATATATATATATATATATGTATATATATATTCTTTTCTGTGCAGGAAGTTTCTCTCTTTATGGAAGTTATGTCTTTATCATTATGGGTGGGTCTGTCAGCAAGCCCACTGTGTTAGCTTGTATGATCACTAACTCTAAAAAAGAATATTCATGAAGATATGGTATTAATAATACAGTACATGGAAAATGAGAATTTTAAAGGGTTTTATCTCCTTTTTGTACTTCTGCCAGCAGGGTACATGCAGTCACCCATCTTGCAATCCCCTCCATTTAATAGGAGCTCCCTCCTTTGTCAGTCCCAGACAGAGACTCTTATAGACAGAGAAAATATAAGAAAAGGTTATAAAATAAGGAAGTTAGGGTCTTAAAGCCCAAATTTCAAATAAAAAATTTCAAATCTCTCCCTGACCAGGGAAAAAGTTCAACTAGAGTCAGAACAAAAGCTTCAAGGCCAGAGTTCTCTCACCCCCACATACCTGCCTGAATAGGGGGTGGGTCTAAGCCCAAGGTCACGGAAGAGAAGGGAAAGACAGTACTGATTAAGCAGTTGGGAATTCTATCACTCCAAAGACTGCCATTAGAAAACGGTTAAAGAAAATATATCAAGTTTAAAATTTGTGAAGGCCTCTAAACTTAATATAGATGAAATACTTGGGCCAGATCTGAGGGGGTCTTTTATGAAAATTCTTCTGTCTCCATGCTAATGCCAGAAGGTACAGCCTGTGTTCTTCCATGCCTTCAGCTCTGAAAAAAATATATTTATCTCAAAGTTTGTTTTGTCTCACTTGCCCTGTACAAACTGACAATGGGACCTGAGAAGAGGAAACAGGCTACAATGCAGCTCTCACTGTGGGGTTTATGCTGTTTCATTGTGCTCCCCTTGGCTGGGAATCCATCAAGAAAGACACTAGGAATAGATCCCACATGGGCACTAGAGGCCAAAAGGGTTGAATCCCACTCCTATTGGGGTGTCTCCAGGTGCCAATGCGGTTGCTGCTTTGTTCTCTCTACCCCTCTCTTCTCTGTTGGTGGATGTCAGGGCCCCTTTGCTCACAAGCCCAGAGCCCACCCCTGGAGACATTCCTGGTGGCATTGCCTATTTGGCTTTTCTGCTTTGTTGAACCAAGGAGACTGCAAACATGGGAAATATCAGGATGCTGAGCCCAGGACGAAAATGGGTGAGTCCCAAGTTGCTACAGATGGGAATTTCTTATAAGAAATTTGTTGTAACTATTTTGAAGTTTGCTTTATCTTTCTATGACTTTATGGAACTGCTGACAGAAAACAACCTAAAGATTTATGCTTGAATTCAGAAGTACTTTCTAACCTGCTTTCATATTTAAAACATGTGTTTCAGAGAACTTAAGAAAAAAGGTACCAAATTAGTAAATGATTAATTTTATGTGTATATTGTGGATAGATATTATAAGTCAAATTTAATCTACTCTTTTTACAAAAGGCTATTTTAGGAAACTTCTTAATGACATGAAACAGACACTTATGCTACATTATGTTGTTATATTTAAAGTTTTATGGTATAGAATAGTCTGAGATTTGGGATAAAGGAGAATATACATGATAATATAAAGGGAGGAACTAACAAATGATATGTTTTTACAATGGAGGATGTCTTTAATGAAAGTTTTGATGGTAGTTATAATAAGAGAAGTTGATTAGAAAGATAAACTGGAAGGGAAACTTTAATGCTGGATGTTAAATGTTTGATTATAGAAAGATATTACAGAATGGTTACATAGATTTTTAAGGCAAAATATGAGGATAATGGTATCAGTAAATGTAAACAGAAAGTTTAAAGATATATAGATATGATTATAAGGAGACAAAATAGATAAACTGAATCTTAAAAGTTTTAATCAGACTCATTAGGATGGGAACTATGGGGACTTTCTGAAGTTGAAGTGAATGTGTTGTATCTTATATCATGTGTGATTATTTGGGAGGGGCAGGGGCAGACTGTAATGGTTTGATCCAGGTATCCTCCACAAATGAGTATGTTCTGAATGCTTACAAGGATGAGAAAGAACTTTGGTGGGACTTTTCCAAAAGCAGTTTGTAGGAGAGACTTGCTGTGTTCTGCCTGCCTGTGTCCTGAGAACTTGTGCAGGGCTACTTTATGCAGAAGTGGACTGATCTGAGCAGATGGGGAGATGGCACAGAAAGAAAGGAAAATCTCTGGGCTAACACTGCTGCCTATTCAGCTACAATTGTTTGAGAGATTACAGCCATTGAGACTGGGCCAGGTGATCTGCATTTGGGCAGCAGAAAGAATGCAGACTCTTTTGAAGTAAGGGGCCTGAATGCTGAAGAAAGTTTCCTGCTCTCCAAAGTCAGCTTTATTCCCCTTGGATTAACAAGTTGGTAGCCCAACTCATGCTATGGGGTATAACAAATGCAGGAATAGAGAATCTTAAGATTTACAACATGGTTTTGGCCACGGGCCATGTGAAACAGGTGTATTGCATTGCCTGCATGGGGTCTGATGGAGCCATGAGGATGAACAGTGTGTTGCAGTGAAGACCTAGTGAATGCCAGGACTATGGCTGGCTGCCAAGGAGAGCTGCCAGCATCGGATGAAGTTCTCCCAGACTGTGAGTAGCTTGAGCTGGAGGGACAAAATTAAAACTCCAGGAGACTTGTTAATGGTTTAAATTATCAAACTTGGAGATAGAGTTTGATGTTGTTTGTTTTAAATTTTGTATTGGTTCAATCTGTCTTTGCCATGCCCAGTGCTATCTTTTACAATGTAAATGTTCTGTGCCATTATGGGTTTGTTGTTTTGTTATTAGAGTATATCTAAACATCATTAAAAAAATCTAATGTTGCTATGGTTCCTGTTTTGCTCATGCTGGCTCTGTCAGGTGTCTATCACTGATGTTACTATTTAAGTCTTATCAAATAATTTAGTCATCATAATTTTGTTTTTAGGAAAACTGAGAAAACTCCCCTGATCTAATAAAACCTGCTAAGTACAAATATTGTTGATATAATTTGTATGAGTTTAATATATTCTAACAAACTTAAATGTTACTTTATCTTAAATTATAAAATGGTTCAATGGTTTGGGTGTTTGCTTATAAAATTGCTTTATGCCAGCCTAAATGTCTATAATATTTGGTGGAATCAGGCTGGTTAAGTTCAACAAAGACTGAGCTTTGTTTTATTTTAAATTGTGTGTAACCATTGTCTCAGTCAAAGTTAACTTGTTGGAAAAAACAATTTAAACTCTAGTTTCTTCATGATAATTGGTACCTGCATAAGTATACAGACTAGCCAGAGATGTTTTCAAAAAGATGCCAAGATTTTATTCTGACTTTGCCTATTATGTAATTTCTGGTCCAAACCAATTGATTTAAAGTTATTTATATATTCTTTTAAGGATACTAACATGCTCTGCCTGTAATTATAGCTGACAATATACTTATATCTGCTTTCTATGTTCCAGAAGTGGCTTAAACTGTCACCTGACAACAAAACTCAAATGTTGATCAAAATGATTTTAAATCTTTGTGTTATTCTCTAACCAGATCTGCTTAGTTAACTAGATATGTTCTGTATTTCTTTACCTACATTTTGCTAATCAAATGAGTATAAACTGAGTGATTAATAACCACAGGTAAAGGCCAAAGCCAATTGGAAACATCAGAGTCAAAGGATAACTAATATTTTGGCTCCTACTCCCAGGTCAAAAGCCACAGGAGATGATGGGAAACCTCTGGCTCCTAGCCACTGGTGTTGCCTGACTTCCTGATCAGGGAGGACACGAAGACTCAGAGATAGACTCCATATCAGTATATCTGTAACAGGAGAGTCACATCAGGGATCTTGTAGGCTTCCCAAGAGTGGGAATGCCACATGGTTAGCACGGCCTTGACTTATCCTAACAGATGTCACAATGTTGAGAGTCCTAGAGCTCCTCACAGGTCCGTAAGAGCCTCTCCTATACAGCCATTTTTGACCTCTGAAAATACAATATATTGTTAATTCTGGCTGCCTGCATGGTCTTAAACACCCAGTAAGAGAATATTATGATATCAACAAAGACTCAAATACATAGGCTCTCTTGTCTGATACTGGCTTACAGTAACCCATGCTTTCTTCTGCTCCTGCCCAACCCTGATTAGTCAGCCACTGTTTGCCTTTAAATCGAATTGCAGAAATTGACCTTATTGGTTATGTTTATCTGATAGTTATTAATTTGTACTAGTCCAATTTTTCTATGTTAGGTGACCCTCACAATAGATGCCCTGTATCCTGCCCTAGGCAAGCCCCATAACAGATACATCCTGTGCCCCCTATGTGCCCCTTTTGTGACATACAAGCTCACATTTGGACATAGTCCACACACCAGGCTGACATCTGCATACAAAATGCCCAAGTATACACCACAGGGAAAACACATGTGCTCACACACACCTGGACGCAGCTGAAGCCACAAACACTCACCTCTCTCCGACACTACACAAGTAGGAATTGGCTCACTGGGACACGGCAGTCGGAGCTGCCTTAGCTCCCAGCCTCCTTCCATGCCACTTTTCCTTTGGGCCTTTTTTTTTTGGCAATATCTTGACATCTTCAAAGAGGAGGAAAAGAAGAGGCAGGGTAGGTAGCAGGCAAATGTTCCTGTTTGCTCTGATGCCCATGGTATGAGTGTTATAAGTGCCCTTGAGGCAGGTCACAGGATCATAAGAGAAGGAAGGCAGGAGATGTGGCCTATCAGGTGAGGCCGGGACTTGAGGACAAATGCTCCTGGGACCAGATCCCATGTTTTTTTCTGCCCCCTAAGAACAGGGTGTGCATGTGCCTCACACAAAGTCAGTGTGTGTGTATGCATGTGTGTATATGTGTGCACGCATATATATGCATTTGTGTGTGTTAGAAAGAGGTTGGAGGAGCGCTTGATTAAAAGCACAAATCTCTGGGTTGAAGAGATTGCTCAGTAGTTAAGGTAATTGTTTGCAAAGCCTAATGACTTGAGTTCAATTCCCCAGGACCCATGTAAAGCCACATGCGCAAAGTGGCACATGCATCTGGAGTTCGTTTGCAGAAGCTGGAGGCCCTGAAGCATCCATTCTCTCTCTTCTGTTCTCTCTCATAAAGAAAGGAAGGAAGGAAGGAAAGAAGGAAGAAAAAAGTATGTTACAGAAACAGAACAAAAGCAGAGCACACTATAGAACCTGACTGAGAAGGAATGTGCTGGCCCCTTAATGATGAGTGCCATTTTATATATAGGGAAAAGGGAGGAGGGCACACTTGACCAGGGCAAGAGCCAGGTTCCAGACCATCTTGTGGTCATCTGACCACCAAATGCATGAAAGAAAGGACTCAGCCCCAATCTGTAGGGCTGCCCACTCCATCCTCAGCTTCTACAGACATGCAGGCCAAAGCAGAGCTATCAGCCAAAGAGTAAACATGTGAGCAATTGTGTCTTCTCGGCCCTTGACCTGTGCTGTGTCCATGCCTCAGGCTTCACACTCTTGAGCAGGGTGTAGAATTGGGGATAGTTCAAATAAAAGTGAAAAAAATAAAGAGCCGGGGCATGGTGGTGCATATCTTTAGTCCCAGCACTCAGGAGGCAGAGGTAGGAGGATTGCCATGAGTTCCAGGCCACCCTGAGACGACATAGTGAATTTCAGGTCAGCCTGGGCTAGAGTGAGATTCTGTTGTTTTAATAAAAAAAGAAAAAGGTGCTGGTTGGGGCCCAGATGGAGTTTTCCCAGGGCCGCTTCTGTTCCCAGGCTGGGAAGAGACTCCGATTCTGGGAGGCGGGTCCGGCGTGCTCAGAGCAGGTCAGCGGCAGAGGGTCAGCGGAGGTGGCGGTGGTGGGAGACCCGAAACCGGGCACCCATGGAGGCATGTCCATGGGCCTGAGAGCCTGCGGGAGTGTCATAGCTCTGTGTGTTCAGCTCTGGAAGCATGACTTCCTAGGGGAAACAAGGTTCCCCAAGTGTTACAGCGCAGTCCCAGGAGAAAAAGCATCCATGGCAAGAAGTCCCAATCACCAATCCAATCTTTATTGTAACGGTATTGTGGGCTTAAATAGAAATTGAGGAGGAGGGAGGGAAAGGAATGGACAATGAAGATTGGCAGAAATCAGCAACCTGTGAATTCCTGTTTTGCATGTGGACGTGAGTTTGGCCACGTATTAGATGGTGGTGGTAGTGAAACTGCCACCTTCTAGGCACAGCTGGGGTGCGAACCTGGGTCTATGTGGCATGCTTTTTGGGGGGTTGGGAGTCTCAGAGTTGAGGGCGGAGATAGGGAAACGCCTACAGGGGTTAGCCACCAGGGTTTCAGACCTCATTCAACACCCTCTTAACCCTTTGTCCTCCTTGCCATCCTTAAGCAATACCAACTAGATTCTACCTCAAAAAAAAAAAATTAAAACAAGCAAACCAACAAAAACACAAATCTCTGAGCTTTCCCAATAGCACCACTGTGAATGAGCCATTGGCGGGTTTCAAGAGGGTGGGGCCATGTGAAATGGTCATAGTTTAGGGTCGCCATCCAGCCCAGATGAATTGAGACTAAGGGCTTTCCCCTAGGCACTAAAACCAGAGCAGCCCTAGCAAATTTGGGAGAGTAAGCAACCCTAATGTGGCTTCTTAACATGGGATCCAGCGAGATGGCCTGGCGGACTCCGGTTGGTCTCGCTTGGGAGCTCAGCTTCAAGGGAAGGCTGCTCTGAAGCTATTGAGATTCGAGGTTGTCTTAGGTGGCCTTACCCTCCCCCAGGGGCGGGCACCTTTCTGCATGGATCCCTCCTCTTCTATGTTATCTGTGCCATTACTTGGCCATCTCTTACTGCCCACACTCCCATCAGGACAACACTCAGGAAAGAGTGTGTTATTGGCTATTAACTCCTTGGATCCTATTTCTCAGTAAGTGAACTCCTGGAGTGGAGAGGATCATGAACTTTCCTTCTTATAGAGAGAGGCTGCTGGGGGTGGAACCCAGGGCCTTGCATGGGCTAGGCAAGCGCTGTACTTCCAAGTGACATTCCCAGCCCCATCAGCTTTGTTTTTAAGAGAAGAAACAGGCTTTTTTTGGGGGGGTACTTATGCAAGGTGGTGGTCCATAAATGAACGAGAGTGGCATTCAGGCTGGGCAGTCACTCCTGTCCCATGGAGTCAGCACAGGAGCCAGGAAGAAAGTGAGGGGGGCCCTCTCACCACAAAGTGAGTTCAAGGTCATGGGCCACCCTCTGTCTCCCCAAGACTCCCCCCTCTGAGAATGGAGAAGTCTTAGCTTTGAGCCAGGAATATTATTTTTTAAAAAACGAAATGCCCAGAGAGTCCCTATGGTCCCCAAACCTCATTTTAAAGGGATTACAGCAGCTGGCTCGTAAATCCTGCTTCCTATGGTGGGGGGCTTAGAGCAGGGCTCAGGGAAAGACCAGGGTGGGGAGAGAAAGGAGGTCACTTCATTTCCTGGAGAGGGAAGCCAGGTTCTTCAGTGCAATGCCTGGAACTGGACTCAAGGTGTCCCAGGGTCAAGAAAGAAACCTGGGCTTGAGGGGTTTGGTGAGTGGGAATTTAGGTCCATTCGTCCATCAGTTTCCGGGGCTTTTCCTCTGAGTCTTCTGTGTCATTACAGATTTGAAAGTAAAGCAGACTTGTCTTTCTTTTCCTACTCTCTATGTGTGTGGGGGGTCCCTGTTTGTCCCCTCTATCTGTCACGTGGAAAGCCTGACAGAGGTGGGCAGAAGAGCTCTGCCAGGGGAGGTGTGGTACTTCCTGTGCAACAGGCAGAATTTTTAAAAGTAAAGGCTTATTTGGGGGAAGAGATCTAATATCTGCCATAGTTTGGGGCAAGGTGGGGGTAGGCCTGGTTCATCTTCACTGTGGAATTGGTTGGATTGAGAGTCATCTAGGAAATCAATAAACCCATTGGTGGGTGGGTGTGCCCATGAGGGTGTTTACAGAAAGGATAAAGGGGAAATCTCACCCTGAATATGGCCAGGGTCTTGCCATAGGCTAGAACCCAGATGGAATAAAAGGGGAGAAGTTAGCTAGTCTAGGCATGCCTTTTCTCTCCCTGCTTCCTGGCCACCATGAAGTGAACAGCTATGCTCCACCACACCCTACCCAGGATGGATGAAAACCTCTGAAACTGTGAGCCCAAACAGTCTTTTCTCTTTTCAGTTATTTAGGTCATATGTTTTTGTCACAAGGAGAAAACAAACCCAACACAGAGGATTTTAAGTAATTCTTGCTATGTGGTGGAGAATGTAGCCTGCCTCCTTTTCTCCACGAATGGGAAAAGCTTCGAGGACAGTTGTTTGGCTACCACCACAGAGCTGTAGAGCATGACCAACAGTTTTTCTGTTTCTGTTTTCTATCCAGGCCGAGGCAGCCTCATGGGAAGGCCAAATCACCAGTGATTGGTTAGACAACTTTGGGTAATACATGAGTGAATGTAGGAAAATTAGTTCCTAGATTTAAGTGGGTGTTGGAAAAACCCTCATGTCTCTAACCTGAAACTTTTCAGATATTGTTGCTTAGGACAATGTCTCAAGAGATATTGGTGTGAATAAACTGCAAATCAATTTCAACCGATTCTTAAGTATGCTCTGATTCCTAAGATCTTTGGCTGAAGTCCACAGCAGCTACCAGGAGGCCATGACCTCAGTGGTTAACCTCTCGACCAAAGGACTGCTTGATTGAGTTGGGATGAGTTTTAATCTAGACTGAAAAAATTTAGCTTCCCTCTGTCCCTCATTTTCTCCCTCCCTCATGGTCCCCTTCCTTTCCTCCCTTCTCTCCTACTGGGCACAGGTTCCTAAGGGATTTAGAAAAATTCTAGAAACACAAAGAAATGACTTATTCTTGGCAATCATCCTCCACCTAAGAACAATAATGCTACTGGATGGTCCTGGCACGTACAGATTATATTATTAAAATCAAAATAAAACTTTGGTTCGATAGCATCCTGTGGCCATTTTTGGATAAGTCGAGGATTGCACTGTAAGTAGAAGGCTTTCAGATTCCAGTGCTCAACAAGCCTGCAATGCTGCTTTGAGCATTTCTCAGACTTCTGATATTTGTTTTCTAAATCTAGTGCTGGACCTTAGTGTCCATGGGATATGCATTTATACTGTCCTGAAGAAGCTGGCAAAGGGTCCTCCACCCCAGCGATTTAGGTATGGATGATTGAAGGTCACAGGAGGCCCCTGGTTCCTGGGTAGGCGGCATTGTTTGTGAGTCTTCCAGTTCAAATCTGTCCTTCCACTCCGCCCCTGTCATTTTCAGGTAGAAGTCAGAATGACCCGGGTGGGATTTTCAGAATCTCTAAATGATGCCACTGACAGCCAGGCTTCCTTGCTTCTGCTATGGCGATTAGAAAAAGAGGAAAAGCAACAAAAGTACAAAACCTCAGACAACAGAACCCCAGGCAGAACAATGCACAGGCCACATCAAGGAGTCCTTTCCCTGCTGGCCCCGCCTGGCCAGTCGGTATGTCTGGGTACCACTCCCAGCTCCGCCCCATGGCCAAGGCCAAAGTACTCCCTGGAGTCCTCGGTTTCCCCAACTCTTCCTCTTTTGGAGCCGCCCTCCTTGGGTGGTGTGAGCAAGTGGGGAGGCCACAGCAGGCCACTTGTGGTGAAATCTCAGCCCTAAGGTGGTTGGAAGCTCTTTCTTTAAATGCTTTTAGCTGGTCAACAACCTGAATTCCATGCTAGTCACAGTCAATTAACATCTGTTCAGCATTTGACAATTTGCAAAGCAGTTGGTAGCCATTGCTGAGAAAAGTCCAGAAGTGAACAGTGAGCGAGGAAACAGAGGCACAGAGAGAAGCAGCGTTCCCAAGGACATAGAGCTAGTGTGTGGCAACGGTCAAATGGAAACCTCAGTCTCCTGATTTTTAATTGGGAATTACTAGAAAGCAGGAGGCATCTTCTCCTCTGTATTTGAAGGGTTTTGTCCCATTGAGGAAAGGAGGCTTATTTTATTCTTCCTTCGTTGTTATTTTTGGGGAGAGAGTGTGACTCTATTAATCTGTAAGAATGTTCTAGACACTTGTTTCACTTGGGAGATCTGAGTTCAAAGAAAGGAAACTTCTATGAACTAGGGAGATGGGGAAGGCTTCTTAGGAAAGCCTCTGACACACATTTATGCAATAGCATAAAATGCTTTTGGTGACCCATCTCTAAATGCAGAATGGAAACAAGGCTTTCTTATTCTTTCATGTGTGTGGCGTGGTGTGTATGTGGAGGGGGTTATGCATGTCTATGTAGATGCCGTGGCCCTGGCACACTGTATAGGGGCCAGAGGAGAAGCTCAGGTGACCCTTCTCTATGGCTCCACCATGGGTTTCTCTGAAATGGGGTCTCTCACTGAACCCATCTGGCAGGCTGACTGAACAGAGAGCTCCAGGGATTTTCCCATCTCTGCTCCCCATAGAACTGGGCTTTTAGGCATGGGTGGCCATGCCCAGCTGTTTGTGTGGGTGCCAGGGAACTGAGCTTGGGTAAATCATGCATCTCAGGTGCTCATGCTGAGTCATCCCAACAAGCCCCAAGGCTTTATTATTCTTACCAGACTAGTTGTCATGGTTTGATCCAGGTGTCCCCCACAAACAAATGAATGTGTTCTGATAGAGCAATACTCAGCTGATGGCAATTCGGGAATAGAACCTCAGTAGAGCTGTGTTGTTGGGGCGGGCTTATGGGGGTTATAAGCCAGCTCCCCCTTGCCAGTGTTTGGCACACCTTCCTGCCGCTGTTTGCAGTGCTGTGGCAGAGGTGATGTCCAGCCCTCTGCTCATGCCATCGTTTTCCCTGCCTGGATGGAGTCTCCCCTCGAGTCCATAAGCCAAATAAACCCATTCCTCCACAAGCCGCTTTTGCTTGGGTTCTTTCTGTGCAGCAACTAGAAAGCTGACTGCAACACTAGTTGAGTCATGCGGCATGGCGGTTCTGGACTAGATACTGGGTCCAGTTTGTTCCCTGGTATAGGTACCTGAGGATTGGGATATACCTCTAAATGTGAAGGAGAAAGGTGAGGGTCCCCCAGCCAGGAAATGATAGAATAGGAACTGTGGCTAGTTCTCAGCCTGTCTCCTCAGCCTACTTCTCTTGGTTAAAGTGGTGGATTCACCCTCCTGGGCGAGCAGTGACCACTTCTTAGGATCTAGGCCTGGGATTTGGTGGGAGTGGCATGAAGTTCAAGGACCAAGATTTGAGCTTCAGAACAAGGCTGGCATTGGGGCCAGCAGCATCTGGTCCACCGAGAAAGCCTTAGTCAGGCCAAGGGCGGGACCAAGAGGTTGTTCAATTAGCAAGCACACTGTGTTTCTCATTACAGCTCTGATCTCACTGTTTAGGGAATGACGTGAGATACTGAGAGGAGAAGGGAAGTTACTCTGAATGCGGATGGGCTTGTAGGGGAACGTGACCAATGACAACATCCTCCTGAGGGGCTGTAATCTCATCCTTCTGCTTTCCATCAGAAGGCTGCCAATAGGGCAGAAGGACCTAAGCTCTGGCTTCTTAAAGTATCCCAGGGTCATACTCAAGGTCTCCTTGATGACTGCCCAGCTAAGCTGATCCAGCCCTAGGATTCCTCATCCCATCTCTAAGCCAGGAGTTTCCCAGTGGCCTGATTTGTTCTGATGTCCCCTCTAGACTCCATCTCTATCTGTGCTGTTCCCCATCCCCCGCTTGACATGGCCTGTATGTCTCCCTGCTTGTCCTTTCCAAGTTTGATTGGGTCCTTCTCCTTTCTCTCCACATAGCACACCCACACTGGTCTTTCTGTCCCTACACATGCCAGGATGGGTCTCACCACTGAGTCTGAACCTGTGCTATGCCTCTCTGGGGACGGCCCTTCACGCGGCTACCTTCTTTTCATGGAGGACCAAGGTGAAGGCCTGGCCTCTTAGGGTGCTTGGCAATATGGAATGAACTTATGTAGTAGCCTTTTTGAGACAGATATTGTTTAAAGATAGAGATAGAGATATATAGCTCGAGATAGATTACCATCAAATAACACCCAGCAAAACCTTGTCCTGCACTCACTGCTTCTCAGCAGCTGGTGCTATTATTTCTTTTGGCTGCTTCTGTAGCTCTGTGTCTCTAAATGAGGCACTAGATTTGAAGTTTTCTCTCTGTGTGTACGTGTATGTATGGGCATGTGTATGTATACACTCACACGGGCAAGGCACGTGTGTGGGGGTCAGACGACAACCTCGCTAGGTGTCAGTCCTCTCCTTCCACCTTGAGACAGTCTGTCTGGTTGGTTGTCACTGTGAACCCCAGGCTAGCTGGCCTATGAGCTTCAAGATTCTCCTGACTCCATTTCTCATCGCTACTAGCATCTGGCTTTAAATTGTGGATGCGGGGGCCTATACTCTGGTCAACTGGCCTGTGCGACAAGTGTTTTTAACCACTGAGCCATCTCTCCAGCCCCCTATATTTGAAGGTCTTTTTAAAAATTATTTATTTATCTATTTATTTGAGAAAGAGAGAGAAAGAGAAAGAGGCAGACACACACACACACACACACACACACAGAGAGAGAGAGAGAGAGAGAGAGAGAGAGAGAGAGAGAGAGAGAGAGAGAGAGAATGGCCAGGGCCTCCAGCCACTGTAAATGAACTCCAGATACATGCAACACCTTGTGCATCTGGCTTTCTGTGGGCACTGAGGGCTCAAACTTGGGTCCTTCTGCTTTGCAGGCAAATACCTTAACCACTAAGCCATCTCTTCAGCCACAATATATTCGAAGTTCTTGAATTTTCTCTTTATACATTACCCATGGTCCTTCTAACAAGAGTGTAACTCACAAACAGGTATGCGTACATGGGCTTGTTATTTTTCTCAATATTTCCTGAATAGTTCATCACACCATTTTTTAAGTTTCATTATTCAGCACTTTCTGATACTGGCTCATCCAAGACAAGCCATGCCGTGCTGGGGCACGCCTTTAATCCCAGCCCTCCGGAGGGAGGCTGAGGTACGAGGATCACTGTGAGTTCGAGGCCACCCTGAGACTCTACATAGAGAATTCCAGGTCAGCCTGGGCTAGAGTGAGACCCTACTTGGAAAAGCTACAAAAAAAAAAAAAAAAAAAAGTGACGTAACAGAGCTGTTTCCTTTCTTTTGTAACTTTTATGTTCTGATGTGGCAATTAATTTAAGTTGTTTCTTGTGTTCATTTTTCTTAAACTTTCTGACAGAGCTTAAAACTCCTATCCACTCCACTTTTTCTTAAAATTTTGCTTTGTGTGTTATTTCATTATCTCTATATCCTATTAAATGTTTCATGTTAGTTTTCGTTTTTAATTTTTAAGAACTACTTCAAAATGTGTTTTTTCTTCTACCTTTCTTTCTTTTTTCTTTTTGTTTTTTTGGAGATAGGAGCCTGCTAGAATCCAGGTTGACCTGGAATAGTCTCAGGTTGGCCTTGAATCACAACTATTCTCCTACCTGTCTCCTGAGTGTTAGGATTAAAGGTGTGTGCCACCACGCCCCGGCCTGCGTTTCTTTTTATATGTACATTTTTTTCATAGATTTCATGGATGTTATTAGGATGCCTAGTATAGATGTTTTTGCCTTCTTTTTCTTCCTGAATTATTTATTTCCTCTGATCTCCTCTGTCCCTTCCTCTTCTGTTGATTTACATCTGCCTTTCATGATTTCTCAGATCCCCAGGAAAGCTTTACTATGTACATTAGGGTGTGGCTCCCTGTAGATGCCTGGAAGGTTGTGTAAATGGGCCAGACTGTGAGTTTATTGGAGCGGGACCAAGACACTACAGTCAGGGTTTACCAAGTCAGCATCCCTGGGTGTCCTCCCTTGGGCTGAAGGATTCTGAAGAGGTGGGTGTCATCATCTTCTCCCTGGCTGGTGCTACCAACGGGGAGGATCAGGCAAGAGATGTTTATTTCTCCCAGCTCTGGAGGAGGATGGGAAGGTCAAGGTCAAATTTCTGGTTGGTTGGATTCCATGAAGACTCTCTTCCTGGCCTGTCTACCTTCATACTGTGTCCTCACCTGGTAAGAAGAGGGAAGAAAGCTCTCGGGCCTCTCTTCTTACAAGGGCATTAATCCCACCATGAAGCCCACCCTCATGATGTCAACTAACTCTCATCACCCCTCCAGGCCTTAGCTCTCAATAGACCACACTGGAGCTAGGGGAGCCCATGTCAACGTGTGTGTCCACAGCAGTGGGTGAGAGTCACCATCAGATTGATAGTTTGCTCAGCCAGGCTTCCTTGAGAAGACTCATGGAGACCAACCAGAGCAAAGGACAGAGAGCACCCGGGAAGAGGAGAGATGGGCAGCGAGGGGCAGCCAGCAAGGCCAGGCAAACCCTGGGGAGGGTAGTCTAGGCCAAGGAGAGAAAGGTTCTGAGGAGGAGGGACCCTAGATGCAGCTTCCTTCTAAACTGTCACTTGGTAAATATCCATGGCTCATGGCACCCTGGAAAACCACTGCCAAGCTCCAACCCCCTCAACTATAGCTGAGGAACCGAAGGCCAGGGTGGTGACTTCCACAGAGAGCCACACATTTGGGACGGAAAGGCCTTTTAGCACCATCAGCTCCAGGTCCTATGAAAGCTGTCCTTTGGGGTTCTGCTTGTGAGATACTGAGAAAGACAGGCAGACAGGAGGAAGTGTCTCCTCAGGAGCCTCCTGAGCCCAAGTCAGGGGTCTGGATGTGGCAGAGGAGACCTTCTCTAGGACATGAGAGGACCCCACATAAAAAGACTAGCTGCTTTGCAGGTCCTGGTACTTCTTCTTTGAGAGCTCATGGCCAGAGTCCCCATGCCCACCCTGGATAAAAGCCCCAGAATTGCTGCAATTCTGGCCTCCAGGAAGAGATTTCCACAAGGCAAACCACTAATGAGGCAGTCCTAATAACGACAGCCTTCCCCCAGGCACCCCTCCTGGTTTTAGCTTTGAAATCCCATCCAGCCCTAGTGGGGACTGTGGCCCTGGCTGGCTGGGAGCCCCCTCCCCACTATCCAGTCTAGGACCAACCCAGGGTGGGAGGCCCCTGCTTTGGCCTCCCCTCCCTGGCCTCTAGCTTTTATTCTGGATATATAGAAACTTGTGTTCTTGGTGGGGCTCCACTATTCCAAGCTCAGATCCGCCAGGGGAACATTGCTGGCTGGGACTGTCTTGCCACACTGCACAAGTATTAACCACATGCAGGCTGACTGATGAGCACAGAGGGCAATGGGGTCGTGTATCCCCAGAAGGAACAAGGAAGAAGGGAAGTGGTCATTCTGAGGGGTCTGGGCCTCGTTGGGGACAGAGGCGACACCTCAAGGACCCCCTTTGGTCTGCCTGGTCCACTAGCCTTTTGGAGCTGCCAGATTTATAGGCTGGTTGATGGGCTGCGTTGGCACAAACACCCCATTTCTGGGAAGCTAAGGATTCAAAGGGTGGGGTCTCCCAGTGCACTTCAGCAAGAAAAGCCACTGAAATACCCAGACCCTCCACTCCAGCCCAGCAGTCTCTTGGTGCCTGGTGGACCTGAGGGCAGGAGAGGCTCAGAAGGAAAGCAGGTAGGAAGCCCTCGTGTCGCTGGGGAGCCTGTGTGACTCATCTTCTCATCACGTTCATGGGTTCATGGGTGATGCTGGTGGATGGACACTGAGGAGTGGTCCATGATGGGGTCTATTACAAGCCCTCTGGGAATCCATGTTTAGATGACAGAGAGGAGGTCTGTTTCCTCATTCCACCCAGCCCACAGGATAGGAGGTCTTTTGGTCAAAGGGTCCACAAAGAAAACTGTCCAAAAGTCATCGCTTTGATGGAAGACCAGGGAAGAAGATTCTAGACCTTCTGAAAGGTGATCAAGGGGAACAAAGGAAATGTGTTCATTATATGTGAAACACATTTAATCCTTTAGGAATTCTGTGAAATAGGTACTATTTCCCTCCCTGTTTTGCAAATGAGGAAACTGAGGCACAGAGGTGTTTATGAAGAGTCTCAAGGAAGGTCACCCTGTATGCCCAGCTGGTCAAGGAGCCCAGGCTGTCAGCCTTGTCTTGCCCCTCCTTGGGCATATGTTCCAAGGAGCTTGGGCCTTCCTGTCTGTCACACACTCAATGAAGCCCTGTGAGCAAGAGGCAGAGGCCCCACTTCCCTGACCTGCTGGTTCTGCAAGTGGCTCACTGCAGTGATGCTTGGGAGCCAGCCGACCCCAGGCCTCTCTCGGCTCTCTTGTCTCTCCCTGTCTTCCCTCTTCTCCTGGGATTTGCTCTTGGTCAGTTCACAAAGGCCTATGTGTTTCTGATTAACGGGACTGAAGCTTTTGTTTGGGGAGGTATTGATCCATGAAATTCAAGTTGACCTGAATGTGTCTGATTTCCTCGAAGTGGAACCTGAGACAGCCAAGGAGAGAGAAAAGGAGAAGGGGAGAGAAAAGGAAAACAGAAGGAGAAGAGACAGAGAGGAGAGAGGAGAGATCTCAATCATGGTGACTAAGGAGCAGAGGGAACCATAGCCCAGCTTTCCTGGCTCCCAGGGCTGTGATCTGACCATTGTACTTGAGCGATACGTCATCCACACCAGAACAGCCTCAAACACCCCAAGCCTTCATTCCTGCATGTATAAAATGGGCTGAGTAGTAACCTAGGGGATGGCTTGGAAATGCTGACTAGAAAGCACCCTGATCATAGTAGACACTTTGTATAGTGAAGCCTTTTGAAAAAGAAGCCTGTGGTGCTGAAGAGATGGCTCAGTGCTTAAGGCATTTGCCTGGATTCCCCAGACCCACATAAAGCCAGATGCACAAAGTGATGCATGCATCTGGAGTTCGTTTGCAGTGGCTAGAGGCATTCTCTCTTTCTCTCTGTCTGTCTCTCTCTCAGTTTGTCTCTCTCTCTCTCTCTGCTTGCAAATAAATAAATAAACAACTGATCAGGGATGGGGAGGGGGGGAATTGGGGAATTCGGGATAACAACGCATGGTTTGCCCACTAAATAATGTAACACATTATGGACAATAAATATATATTAAAAAAAAATTAATAAAAAAAAAAAAAAAGAAAGATAAAGAAGCCTGGACATTATGTGTCTGAAATCTCTGGAAACTGCTGGAGCTGGTCAAAGGGGTAACACTGAAAACAATGCACATGGTACCTCCTGGAGCCAGTATGTGTGCCCGTGTTGCCATAGCAATAGCTCCTTCCCTACTTGCAGATTGGTTGGTTAGTATGTTTTGCATCAAGTGTACCTAAAATGCAGTGACTCTGTTTCTTTAAGGTAAAGGGAGAATTGGCAGACACTTAACAATAATAATACTTCAAGGTCAAGACCTAGGATTTTTATAACTTCCACCTTCAACTTTTCTTCTTTGAAGTCTTTCTAAATATTCACTGAAGCTATCATACAAATGTTATTTAGGCTGTGTGTAGGCACGTGTGTGTGTGTGTGTGTGTGTGTGTGTGTGTGTGTGTGTGTGTGTGTGTGTGTAGAGATCAGAGGACAATCTCAAGTGTCCTTCCTCTGGCACTATCCATTTTTTTTTTTTTGAGATAGGGTCTCTCACTGGCCTGGAACTCACTAAGTAGGTGAACCTGGCTGGTCAGTGAGTCCCAGGGATCTTTCCATTCTGAGATTCAAATGTGTATCAATATTCCAGCTGTTTTTACATGGGTACCGGGATTGAACTCAAGTCTTCATGCTTGCAAGACCAGCACTTACCAATTAAGGCATCCTCCCCAGGCCCCAAACCTTAACTTTCACTGCGTCCTCCAAGTCCATGACAGACAGCCTGGTGTTCATAAGGCTGTCGCCCCACCACGCAGCAGAAGATCAGGGGTGGCTAGTCCCAGCTCTTCACCTTCAACCTGACTCCTTCACTCCCAACGTGTCCCCCAGCCCACAAACATGGCAGAGCCAGGATTAGTCTTTCCTGTTTCCAACACAGAAACTGGGGCACTTTCCCTGTTACCATAGTTTAAACACCACACAACTAGTCCTGTCTATATTTTGATTATTACACTACAAGGTAATACGAAGAGCAGCCATGTTGCTGGGTTGCCTCTGTGTGGCTCACTCATGATGACCCCTAGATAACAGTGCTCTCTGAATGCTCTATGCCCATCCATCATCCATGAGCGTCATTGTTTATGGGCTCTGCACTCCTGGTCAGTGCCACCGGCAGATGGTTTGAACCTAGGTCTGGTTGTACAGTTGCCAAGAGTTTCTCTTTGGAACCTCAACGTGAGTTCATGGTTTTGGTGTCCAACTCCAGGTGATAATGGCAGACTGCAGCTGTAGATTTATAATCACCCAGTCTCCAGCAGGTCCATCGAATGCACTCCTCTATTTCTATTGGGGTTTGTCAGACTTCTTTGTGCATATTGGGGCTGGGGTGCATGTATGGGTGTGGTTATGCCAGTGATCGCCTTCCATCTTACTTGTGAAGGATTCTCTTGTTTGCTGCTAGAACACCAGACTAGCTGGTCCCTGAGCTTTGGGGTGCTCCTTGATTTTGCCTGCATTGCTGCAGACCGATTGGGATTACAGATGTGTGTTATTTGCATCTGGCTGGATTCTGGGGATCTGATATCCAATTGGTAAGCTTGGGCATCAAGCTCTTTTAACCATCCAGCCATCTCCCCAGCACCTTGCCAGACTTCTTGTTTGGTTTGTTTTTGGTTTTTCAAGGTAGGGTCTCACTCGTGTTGACCTGGAATTCACTATGTAGTCTCCGGCTGACCTTGAACTCACAGTGATCTTCCTACCTCTGCCTCCCAAGTGCTGGGATCAAAAGTGTGGACCACCATGCCCAGCCTCAGACTTCTTAATAAACACAAAGGAAGGGTCTTCATACTTGATTCCCCTTGGTTCTTCAAACACACTAATGTCTTTCCAGAGTCTAGGATAAACCTGTCTCCTGGGGGGGACATTGCTCCCTTTTCATCTCTACTCTGCTATCTCCTGCTCCTGGGGTGTCAGGAAAGCCTTCCTCCACTGCTCCCAAATGCCGTGTTCCATCTCCCGGCAGGCCTTTTTCTCTGGCCAGTGCCAGGTCCATACAAGAAGTGGCCACAGTTGCTTGTCCCTGCTCCCCAGCTGGCCACAGTGCCCACTCCCAGTAGATGCTCAACACACATCTGGTAAGTGAATGCCCCAGTGGATGGGGCTGGCTTGTCCAGGATGCTTCCCACAGCAAATCCCCTGGTCCCACTGCCGCCAGTAAAAGTAAAAACCTCATCTGGTTTCCAAACCTCTGCCTGCTGTTTTCACCAGGCCTAATTCACTGCAACCCCACCAGTGAAGGGCAGAGCATTTGGGATGCATAACAGAAAATGGATCCATGTGCGAGTTCTTTGGGGTGGGCTGTGCTGCTGGGCTGGCCTTCAGGCAGAGAGGCTGAGACCTGGCCAGAAGAGGAGCTGGCTTAGCAAGCGAGGCGGGCTGAGCTGGAAGGATGGTTACCTATCTGGACCCTGCAGGTGGCCCTGGAGCTTTCTTTTCCAGTGGGGGCTGGGGTGGATGAGCAGCCTTGCTGATGGAACTGACATGGCCATTGATTTCTCCTAACTGGGAGGCTGTTGGGGTTCTGGAAGAATGTGAGCTCTGTCAAAACTGTTTGTGGACCTTTTATTGAAAAATGCTATTGAGCCATTTGTTTTGGCCGATTATAAATCACATCCACGTGCATCGCATGGAACAAAGAAGCCGTGGAGCAGACAGAACGATCGTGAAGCCTCCCTCCATCCTCCAGGGTGCCCTGGTTATACGCCACTCTCTTTCCTGCCTATCTCTTCTCCTTTGCTCGTGGGTGGAGAGCGGTTAGATTCCGACCTTTGACACTGGGGAGGTAGATGGCTCAGTGGGTCTCATAAGGGCCTGAGTCAGCTGGATTCACCCTGAGTTCAACTCCCCAGGACCCAATTAAACAGGTTGGCATGGCCACACACCTGTAACCTCAGTCCTGTTGAGAGCCTGGGACACCCCAGTCAGCAGATGTCACTGAGGACGGCAGCTTTGGGTTCAGCGAGAGATTCCTTCTCAGTGAGAGACTCCTTCTCAGAGAGAGACTCCTTCTCAGAGAGAGACTCCTTCTCAGTGAGAGACTTCTTCAAGGAAACACGCATGAGTCATATTGGAGAACACCTTGACAGTCTCTTCTGTCCTCTGCATCTGTGTCCTGGAGTGCACACACATGCACAAACCACATACATACATACATACATACATACATACATACATACATATATACCTTGTCTCAAACAAGGTAGAAAGTGAGGACCAATGCCTAGAGGTTGTCCCCTGACCCTTACATGCACACCACAGCACATGTGTGCCCATACACACACACACATCATACACACTCAAGTAATAATTAATAAAAAATGATGATGAGCTGGCACATCTTATAATCCCAAGTGTGAGTGGCACACACTTATAATCCCAGCACTCGAAAGGCTGAGGTGGGAGGAGAGACATGAATTCTAGGCCAGCCTGGGGCTACAGAGTAAATTCCAGGTCAGCCTGGTCTAGAGTGAGACCCTACCTTGAAAGACAAAACAAGCAATCCCCCCTCCAAGAAAAACAAAAAAAGCCCAAAACAACAAGATGATGAAGTGGGGATGGGGAGATTTCAGGAAGTAGGACGACCAGGCTTGAGGGAGGCTGTGGCAGATGAAAGGCAGGTGTCCTTGTGCCTGGATCGAGTGAGGGCCAGGGGTGCCGGAGATGGGGCTGGAGGGGCAGTGGGTTTAGAGTTTTCAGGGCCGGTCAGTTTCCTTGAAGATTTTTCAGTACAGCTCACATGCAATTGAATATTAATTATAAACAAATGTGTCCCAAGTGATATCATACATGCCCACCCCTCCTGCCCTGTTCTCATTCACTGAGCATTTGTGTGTAGCATGTCTGCAAAGAGTATTATGCGAAATAAGCGCACTCCATCACATAGCTCAGGCACGCCTCCATTGTTGGAGTTGAGGTTGTTTGCTCCTTTTGGAATATAACCAGTGACTATTCCTTGTGTTCCTGGTGAGTATCCATAAGGATGCACCCCTTAGTTCATCCTTTGATAGGTTGGAGAACCCCAGAGTGCGGAGTATCTCCCTGATCCCCATAGGCCTGACCCAACTGGCCTTTGATGTCATGGAAAGTTGGCTGGTGACTGTTGACTGCTGGCTCTCACCGGAGCAGGCTGTCCCCAGTTGGCACCCGCCCCTTGACCACAGCTAGGAGGCCAAACCCAGTGCCAGGACATCAAGGCTGGGTCAAAGCCTTCTGGGACCTCATTGCTCCATCCTCTGCCTTCTCATTCAACCTCTTTGTTCTGTCCCCACAGCCCTCCCCCCAGTCCTAGCTCCATGGGTTGGGTGAGCTGGGGAGGGTCTCTGGGCTGTGACTAATTATTTCCAAAGCCATCTGTGACCAGATAGGTCAGGAAGAGACATCAGCATCTCTCCCACCGTCCCAATGCTCACATGCAGAAAGCACATGGGGGTGGGGCCGAGCACAGTGAGAAGGGGAAGGGAGGTATAGGCTATAGGAAGGGTTCCTGGGAGTGTGGGCCTTTAGTGGAAGTCACCAGAATTACCGATGTGGGCCTCTTGTAGGTGGTATAGGGCCTCCCCATCAGAAGAAATGTATGGGGCCCTCACATTCTTGCTCTTGTTCTCTCTACCCCATGGGCCAGCCTGGCTTCAGGGTACCAGTGGACCCTTACAAGGGAAGTGCTTGGTAAACTCTGGGTGAGTGGATAAATAAAGCAGCCTTTGGGCTCAGACTCAGTGACCCCCACAGAGTGCACGGGATGTTTGGGGGATCTTTCGGATGCCTGTACAGCGCCTCACTGGGGTCTGGTACCTTCACGAGACTGATAAACGACATGTTCCTTTTCTCCCCAAACTCATCCCTGCAGCACACTCAAAGATGTATATATGATATGGGGGGGGGTCTGAGCCCCTGGTTCCTTCCCTGGACAGTTATCCTTCAGATAGCCTCAGGGACCTGAGAAGGTCCCAGGCAATGGCAGCCAAGCTCCTCTCCCTCCTCTTCCTCCTCCCCTTCCTTCTCTTCCCTTATCTCTCCTCTTCTCCTGCCCCCTTGTCTTTTCCCTCTTCCTCTTCCCTCTCCTCCTCCCACCTTTTCTCCCTCCTTCCACCTTGCTTCTCATTCCTCCTTTTTCTTCTTTTATTTTTTCCTTTCTCCTATGTCTCTTCCTCCTCTTCCTACTGTTCAGAGCCCTGCAGAGTTGCACTCCCGAATCTGGGATCTTATCAGACACCCAAGCTTTCTGGACTTGAGTTTCCTTGACTATAAATTGATGCAAACATTTCCCATGCCTGTACTTCACAAATGTAATTACCAGGTACTCGCCAGCCCCACCCGCTACTGCCCCCACTGTCCATGAACAAGCTCAAGGTCCCAAGCTGGAGAAGGTGGTGCAGGAAGAGTCCTCACATCACCATGTCTGCCCTTACTACTGACTACCTTCATGATGTCAGAGAAGTTTCCAGCTGGTTCCAGATGTTCCTTGAAGGGGGGGGGAGGCTGCATGAAATTTCCTTATGACCAATGGGAATCATTTGTCTCAAGATCCCCCCAGTCATTGGCAAAGGCAGCAGAGAGATACCATCTGACAATCCTGTTACTTTCAGGTGGGTGGAGGCGGGCAGAGGATAATGGCCAAAAGCCTGCTGTAGCCACAGACAACTAGCACATGGCCACCAGGCCTTTAATCCCAGCACTTGGGAGGCAGAGGTAGGAGGATCACTGTGAGTTCAAGGCCACCCTGAGACTACATAGTGAATTCCAGGTCAGCCTGGGCTAGAGTGAGACCCTACCTTGAAAAACCAAAAAAAAAAAAAAAAAAAAAGCACACATCCTTGGGTGTGAACTGCAGCTCCAGGGCGTTTGGGAGCCCTGCTTTGTGATAGTGAGGTTGGGAGGATTCAGAGTAGATGAACGGCTAGACTGTGAGGTTTCCTATACCTCCATGTCTTAGCTTCTGTCTTCCGAGGAATGATTCCAGGGACTAGATAGAGCAATGGCTCAGGGCAGAAAGCACTTGCCCCCAGCACCGTGTAAATGCCAGGTGAACATGGCAGCTGCCTATAATCCCAATATGCAGAGGCAGACAGGATGCCAGATGAATCAGTGAGTTCTGGGTTCAAAAGAGACACTGTGTCTCAATAAATAAAGTGGAGAGCTTTCAAGGAAGACACCTGATGTCAACCTCTGACCTCCACATGCATGCACACAGCCCCACACAAGTGAACACACATGTGTACATGCATACACCACACACACATGCATTCAAATAAAATGATTTCTGGTTCACCCACAAGCTTCATGGGACAGGAATGGTGTGTGATCTCTCCTTTGGACCCACACCGAGCCTATAAACTATATGGCCTATAGTAGGTGCTCAGTGAGTATTGGTTGAGTGCATGAACTGGCTGGGGCAGCATCACACACCCTGCCAGCCCAGCTCCAGCCCAAGAGGACAGTAGCAGCCCTGACACTGGCGGCACCTGTGGGTATTCATGCAGACACAATCAAAACCCTTTGACTAGCTCGCTGGCTCTTAGCATGCCAAGGCATCCTCTGCTGGGGCACTTTCCCATGTGCAAGGCCCCGCAGAGGCCGCCAGGGAGTTAGGCATTGTCCTGCCCAGAAAGCTTCCACTTGGGTCATTAATAACAGTGCAGTTTATTAAAGAAAGGCAGGCATCAAAGAGCTGTGGGTTTATGGAAAGAGACTTGGATGGGAGTCATTATTCTTGCCACCCCATCTCGCCCCTCATTCTGTCTCCTCTGTCTTCTACTGAGCCCATGTTTGATGTCCTGCCTGGGCTTTCTTCTGTCGACTCAGGGTCCATGGGGAATGGGCTATTGTGTCTGTGGTGGGAAAGATGGAGCAATCCTTTGAACTGGCCTCTGGTCTCTGAAGCTACAGGCACAGCAGGGTGGGGTGGGAGAGCTCTGAGAGGTGTCTTAGGGCGGTGAGGACTCTGGCTGAGGTCAGGTGAGGAAGGGGGACTCTGTTTTGCAAAAAAAAAAAAAAATCATCTTGAGAAAAGGCCAGGACTGTGTTTGCTTCAGACATTCACAACCAGGAAGACGAACACCGTGTATGCTGAGTATGACAGGCTTCACTTCGGCCTCCCAACAGAGACCCCAATTTACAGATGAAGAACAGAGACGGTCACTTCGTCATGCAGCTGACCCTAGTCCTCCATGTGATCTCCATGGTGAGGAGCCACCTTGCCAAATTTGTGTCCTCCTCTGTAAAATGGAAAGTGGAACTAATTATATCTTTCTTGTGTTTGCGTGTGTAGATGTGTGATGTGTGTGCGTGTGATGTGTGCACATATGTACATGTGTACAGATACACGCAACCTATGCGGATGTGTGTGGAGGCCAGAGGAGTATGTCCAGTGTCCTCTATCTCTTTTCTGCCTATTTACCTGAGACAGGAGTCTCTCTCCCAGAACCTGGAGTTCACCATGTTTTGGTTAGATGACTGACAAGAAAGCCCTAGTGCTCACCCTGTCTCTGCCCCCTCAGCCCGGTGACACAGGCTTGTTCAGACGTCCTCAGCTTTGAGACTGAACTCAGGCCCTCATCGCATGCTTGAGTTCTCTTACCCACTGAGACCCCTGCAATAATTATGTTTTATTCTCAGTACGAGTAGTGCAGACTTCGCATGAGGCTTCTTTGGCGATGACAAGGAAGACGGTGTGGGTGAGGTCACAGCTAGCTGGATCAAGGGAAGTTCATGGAAAGAGCTCTGCATGACCATGGAACTGTGAACTTGGGGCTAAGGTGTAGTCCTTGAATTATCAGTTGAGTTTGGCCACTTAGGAACACTGCTTACAAAGATGGTGGTCTGGACCTCCCAGAAGAGAGTGGGGGCCTCACATGGAATCTTCTAGACTTTGGAAAGAGGAAAGGGGAGAAAGAGCCTGGAAGAAACAGTAAAAGACACATAGAAAGAGAATGCAAGAGGCAGGAGGCCATGCAGAAACACAGATGAGAAGTGAGGGAGAGACATAATGAAAGAGTAACTGAAGGGAAAGATGGTCAAAGGAAGACAAGCCAGACACAGAGCAGAGACCAGGGCTCGGTCAGCTTCGAAAGAAGGAGACACAGCTTAGAGACAGAATAGGAGGAAGAGAAGAGCAGAGGAGAGCAGGTCCCAAGGATAGAGAGAAAATGAGGAGGGAGGAAGTGGACACTGCTCCGAGAGTCCCTCTCTGAGGCTGGGCAGTGACTTCTGCCAGGCAGCTTGGCTGCTCCCAGGCAGTAGCTGGGAATGGACCCCAGTGCACCCTGGGGGGCCGCCTGGAGGAGGCCTGGAGGTGTCACATGGATGGCAGTGAGAAACCTGTGGTTCTCTGGGTTAAACCAAAATTACGAATGTCCAGCTTGATTTCCGAAGTGAGCAGGATCCGCCCCCCACAGGCCTTCTGCTTTCTGCATTTTATGGGAGCTGGAACGTTGTGAATGTTAAGCAAACACACTCTCTGAAGTTCAATCAAGGGGAGGGGTTGGGGCTGGATACTATTAAACAGAGTGGCTCTCACAGCTGGAAAAATAAGTCAAGGACCAAGGCATCACCCACACTATGAACTAGGGCCCTAATCAAGAGAGCAGAGATAGCCCTTCCACTCGGTAAGACAGGGCCCTGGGTGACCATGGAATTCAGGTCTTTACTTTAGATTTCAAGGCCACGGCAGGCAGACCCAGTCCAGCTCTTGGCAATGAGTATGAAAACAGTTGTCCTTTGGAGAGCACTGACTAGGTCCTCCACTTTAAAGTGATGAGATGAGGGAGGGCCTGGTATTTAACCTACTTATTTACTTCCCTTGAACCTGCTGTGTGATGGGGACAGCCCATTTCAAAGATGGAAAATAGCTCTCCCAATTTGCCCAAGATTATAGCTAGTAATCACCCAAGCCGAGGCTTGAATCACAGGTCTCTCACTTGCCTGGCCTTTGGGATAAATAGCAGGTGCTTCCAACAAGGAAGGTCCAGGCTGTGGCCACAGTAGTCCACACCATGGGCTGGGGAGAAGATCGAAGCCCACTGCAGGGGCCATCTTCCTCAGCCAACCCCGGGGGATGCAGCTTGCCTTTCTTTGCAGGCAGTTTCTTCTACTGCAGATGACCCATGGCCCCAAGTAGCACCTCAGGGAGAGATGAGCCTGAACAGGCAGGCGTCACCCAGAGACTGAAAACTGGGTGCAGGGATTGAATAATCTGTCCTTCTATCAGTGACATACTTTCCCTTGCCTCTAAGTGGAGCATCTCCTCTTCTATTTCAGGTGGTTCTGGCAAAGATGCCCATTCCAGAACCTTCCCCTGCCCTTTACTGTGGCTCATATATGGTGCTGTGTCTCTGATTTCAGACTGCTTTCATTGGTGTTGTTTCTGGGGCTGGAGCTCAATGGCCAGCACAGAGGCTTAGCACATGCAAGCAAGGGCCTGGGTTCCATCCCCAGCCCATAGAAATTAATAAATGAACGATTGAAAGAAGAAAGCATTGGTCTGCGAATAACAGAGTGTTCAATGGTAGCGTGAACATTGACAACGAATGTAAAAACAAAATCTAGAAGCAGCATCATCTCAATGTGGTGAACCACTAAATAACCCGACCAAAGACCTTGCTTCTGCTCATGCTCCTATGCTGCAGGCTCGTTCCAATGCAGCCATGGGAGTATTTTTCTCCTGTCTACTCTGGATCTCATCTGGGACAGAAAAAAATTTCCCAGAAGTCACCAGCATACTCTTATCTTACTGGTCAAGATGGAGTCACTTAGCTCTCTCAGCTGCAAGGGGAGTTGGGAGAGCAGGCATCCAATTCTATAGCCGTCAACATTTAGGAGTGGGTGAGGACAGTGGGGAACATTTGGTGGTTAACAAAGGGTGTTTGCCCCTTAAAGACAAGGCCAGTCATAGCTGAAATGGCTAGTCTAAAGAGCCAGCTTGGGACGGCAGTGGGGTCTTCTGCATCCTGCCCACCTGTGCTTCACACATGAAGTTTTTATACAGAGAGTTCATATACCCAAGCTTCACACCCAGGTTTACACTTGGCGTTCTCTCACTCTGATTTCACAAACCCAGGGTTCTCACACCACAGCTTGTCATAAGCAGATTTGCACAACCAGAGTTATCAAGCACAGATTCATATGCCCAGGATTTGCACAAGGCTTCCCACACCCAGGTTCACACATCAAGGTTCACATACAGAGACATCACACACCCAGGGTTTTCATACCCAGGTTCCCACTCTCAGACTTCACACATCCAAGGTTTTCACACTCATGTTCACATACCCAGACTTTACAAGTAGAGGCTTGGCAGATAAGCACAATGCCTTCTTGGCTTACGGGGTGAGGCTGAAGGTCACTCAGCTCTCTCGGTGGCTACAGCTTTGTCCTTTTTGAACAGCGGCAGAGTTGGCCTTGAGGGAAGAATGAGGCCAGGTCTGCATGGAACAGGGCAGAAGATGGAAAGAGAAAAGGGAGAGAGGGAAGAATGTGGAAAAGGCAGAAGCAACAGATGTTATATATCCAATCCAGAAATCCTTGTTATGAGAGCTCGCTGCCTTTGAGACTTCCCCCATTTTGCTTTAAGAAATGCTAACTAGCTTTTTAAAAAGTACTTGTAAATTTTATTTATTTATTAATGTGAGAGACAGAGGTAGAGAAAGAAAGAGAGAGAGAGAGAGAGAGAGAGAGAGAGAGAGAGAGACTATAGGTGTACCAGGGCCTCCTTTCCACTGCAAGCAAACTCCAGATGCATGCATCACTTTGTGCAAGTAGCTTTATGTGGATACTGGGGAATTGAACCCAGGCCATCAGACTTTGCAAGAAAGTACCTTTAACCACTGGGCCATCTTTCTGGTCCTGCAAACTAGCTTTTATTGCTTAAAATAAAGCCTCCTGATTACCCCCTGGTCCAGGAGACCTTTTGTCTCCCTTCCCAAACACTGGTTTTTTTCTTCCTCCCAGAGGTTGGAGAATAAGAACAGGAACAGAACCTTTCATGGTTCTCTGTCCTTCTCATACTCAGAAGAGGTGTGATCTGGTGGCTTGAAGCTCTATTCCCCTCAATCCAAATCTAGGAGCTACAAGTCTTCTTACAGCTGGATGGATGTCAGTTACTAAAACCTAGGTGACCAGGATAGTTTCAGATGTCAGCCTGATCCACACACTAAATTCAACACTTGGAGCTAGTTGACATTTGTGAACTTCATTCTTTCAACAGCTCTAACAGGAGGATGCTTCGTTAGCAATGAGGAAATGATGGCCCCAGGAGGTTTCAGAGAAATGCACCTGTGATATCAACAAGAAACCTTTCATTGGAGTCTTATCAGGTGCTCTCATTTGCTCTAAGCACTTAAAGTGCACATGTGAACTGTGTGTATGATATTCACAACAATATTATATATGTGTATCTTTCAAATTTCAACTTTATCATGTATCTATATGTCACTTATCATCTTTCTATCATCCATCTCTTTATCACCTATCATCTATGGCCTGGACATCATTTATCAGTCATCTATCTATAGGTCATCTATCCACCCATCCTAAACTAAGGTGGCTCAAGAGATCACAAACAGGTACACAGGTCAACACATAAGGTAGGTACTAACTGTGATTTGGGCCAAGTGGGAATCAAACAAGGTGTAGCCTTGCTGATAGGTGGGACTTACTTTGGCGAGGTCCCCTAGGACATCTGAGAAGGGATATTTAAACCACTTTTCTTCAGAAAGAAGAAAAGCACAGTATCCAGCTGAGGAAAGAGGGAGAGTTCCAGTGAGGTTGGTTTCCAGACCTATGATATTGGCAATGTGGGCAGATGGGATAGGTGGGCTGAAGTTTTCAGTGGACTCTCAACTAGGTCAGCAGAGACCAGAGTCCATGGTGGCTGATCAGCACACACCTTCTCAGTGGTTGGAGGAAGCTGGGTATGAACAGGCGGCTGTGTCTTTGTTGTCATGGAGAAAGTGGTGACTCCTGTGTCCAATTACTGATTTTTCTCTGCTCATCTTTCTGTCCTTCTCATTCCCAGAACCCTGGAGTCCTTGAAGAGCCAGAGAAGATAGACTAACAACATTCATAAGGACATCCCATGGGGGACAGCACTTCGCAGCTGCAGAGCACTTTCCCACGTCTTGCCCCACCGGAAGTCCACACTGATCTCCACAGGACAAGGTGAGTCTCTGTCCCTCTCTCCTCACACTGCTGGAAGCAGCACTCCAGAGAAGACGTGGAATGTGCTAAGTGTCTCAGTGTCGGAGTTTGTCCTCCTGCTCAAAGAGCCAAGAAATTCTTAGCCAAAGCCTGATGAACAGATCCCAACACCAACCCACCTGCCCATCAGAAAAAGAGGCTGTGGGCTGAAGAGATGGCTTAGCCGTTAAGGTGTTTGCCTGCAATGCAGAAGGACAAGAGTTCAATTCCCCAGTGCCCATATAAAGCCAGATGCACAAGAGGGCGCATGTGTCTGGAGTTCATTTGTAGTGGCTAGAGGCCCTGGTGTGCAATTCTCTGCCTCTCTCTCTCTCTCTCTCTCTCTCTCTCTCTCTCTCTCTCTCTCTCTCTCTCTCAAATAAATAAATAAAATACTAAAAAAAAAAAGAGGCCGTGGACCTCTGCAGGATGATAAAGACATTCTTCTCCTAGGATTCCAACAGCCTTCTTCAGAGACAGGAAACCAAGCCAGGTCACAAGCTGATGTGACAAGGGACACAGGGTCATAACCCTGCTACTCTAGGTGTTAGTCACAGTGTCTCTCATTTTTTTCTCTCTCATCTCCTGGCCAAGGAGCCACCCAGATCCTAAGGTTCCTCTATAATTTTCTGCCCTTCCTAAATGCCCTTCCTCTCCTTCCCAGGGGGCTTCAGTGGGACAGGAAGTTCACTCATTCATTTCTTTCTTCCTTCTTACATACATATATCTACTCATCCATCATCCGTTTCTCTAACCACTAATCAATCTATCTTTCCATCATCTATCCGCTCACCCATCACCCCTTTACCCATCACCTAGCCATCCATCCATTACCCACCCACTAATGTATCTATGCATTTTCTATCCATCCGTGCATCCATCCAACCATCCTCAGAGCCATGGTGTGTGCCAGAGGTTATGAAGATGGGCAGGGCGGGCCTGTCCTGACCTCACATACTGTGATTGGATAAGTCAAGCTTCCTGAAGAGACGAGAAAGCATGAGGGAGGGGTGAGCAGAGACTGAGACAATAGTGCATGAAGAAGCTTGAGTCACTCCCCTGGGCCTTGGTTCTGGGCGTGTTGCTGGAAGTCAACCGCTTTGGTGACCATGGGAAGGCAGATGTCCAAAGATCTCCTGTTTGGGTGTGATCCCATGGACTTCTCTCCTGAACACACAATCTTTCTCTTGGGGACACGTTGGACTTATAAAAGCCCCAATGCCTTAGAAAAGGCAGGGGTTGGGCTTTGGATCGGGTTTCTAATCCCTTTCTCTGAGTAGCTCTCCTCTTCAAAATGTCCTCAGAGTGATCTTTCTGAAGCACAAATCTGATCATGTTTCTCCTCTGCTCAGCAACTATTTATGGCTCCCAGGATGTAAGCTTCGCATGTGTTCATGTGTGTATGCACATGTGCTTGGGGGTCTTCTTCAATCTCATCTTCCACTGTTGTCTCCTCAGAAGACAACTTATTGCCCCAGTCTCTTCTGTACAGTAAGTAGTATGCTGGAAAATCGGCCTCTGGCAAAAGTCACCATAGAAGGGCCTTTCTTGGTGTGTAGCTTTGACTAATCCCTTCAGCTAATCCCATCAGGTCCAGTTCCAATGAGCAATATGGTAGAGCTGGGTTGGGAAGAGACAAAAGTCATGGTTCTCACAAATGCTTCCTCATTTCCCAGCTGAGCATTTCAGTGTGTAGACTGAGAGTGTCCTCCGCAGGGCTGGGAGATCTCTCAGCCTCAGCATTCCCTTCCTACCATGGGTGAAGGACGCTCTCTCTTCCCAAGACTTCTGAGGATGCCAGGAGAGCCTGCACTGTGGGGCTTGGCACCCATAAGGGCTCAGTGAGTGTTAGCCATTATCCTTCCCAGAGCCTTCGGTGACCTCAGAACTTAGTCACTCGCATCGTGCTCCAAAGCACATGGCCTGAGAGTCTCCACACTGCATGCGTCTTTCCTCAGATGTGACTGCTGGAGCTCCAGTCCTGTGCTTAGCCAGGGCCTGGGTCCCGGCTGCACCTGCAGTTCTTGATGCTGTAGGGCGTCCAACACGGTGGGTGTGAAAACTGATCCAGTGTGTGTGTGTGTGTGTGTGTGTGTGTGTGTGTGTGTGTGTGTGTGTGTGTGTACATGTATGCATGTTCATGTATGTCTATTGTATATGCACATGTGTGATCAGGTACGAGTGCACATGTCTGCATCGTGTGTGGAAGCCAGAAGTTAACACTGAGTATCTTCCTTAATTTCTTTCCATCTTATTTTTTTGAGACAGAGTCTCACACTGAATGCAGGGCTCACTGATTTGGCTAGAGGAAGTAGCCAGCAAGGCCCAGGGATCTTCTCTTTTCCCTGAGGCTGGGATTGCAAGTGTGCACCGCCATGCCCACTTTTATGTGGGCTCTGAGGATCCGAACTCAAATCCTCATGCTTCTTTACACATCATTGACTGAACCATCTCCCCAGTCCCCCAATCCATCTTTAGGGGGGAGACTGGCAAGCTATCCATGGGCAGGTGCATGCATGAGGGTTTCAGAACAGGGGAAGCAGAGGAGCAGAGGTGTGTACCAAGGCAGGCTAGGATACCTGGCCAGTTGTAACCACCTGGAGACCCAAGTGACCCTCCTTCCTTAGAGCCAAGAAGGCCACAGCTGTTTCAACTCAAAGTAAGGCCCAGCAGCCAGCTCCCAGGGATGGACTAGTTCCCACAACAATGCCAGCAGGCTGGAGTTAGACAGGAGCCCGAAGGGACTGATGCCCAATGGAAAAGTAAATCACGCCATGCCGAGTGTGCTTGATTCCAGGCTGGGGTAGTCATTAAGTGACTCTGAGTTAGTTTGAACCACTGTGAAGGGGCCAAGGAGGAATTTTCTCATTTCTCATAAAACCTTAATCACCGCTAGTCACTTTAAGTGATTATGGGGCTTAAAGTAGCCACGGGCAATGAGCTTTAATGGCACATGTGAGGCCATTCTGTTTGTTTCTATAGGGAGCAGAGCCTGGCTTGTCACTGACCTACAGCTGTCTTCTCGATGGGCCACGAGTGACTGAGCTCACAAAGGACAGAGGCAGGAAAAGTGCTTCTATGTGTCCATATGACTGCAGGGCTGGGGACACGGGATGGGTGCAGTATGCCTGTGTTGGCTGTTATCAACTGACCAAGGGGCCTTGAACTCCTAAACTGTGCACACTTTCTTCTCTTGTGTTTGTGTTCTGTCTGTCTCTTTCTGGATGTCTGCTCATGGCTGTATTCTTCCAGGCAGATAGATCCCAAGCTGGGACAGTGTCCCCCTCCTGTAGCCTTCCTGGGGACAAGTGGCAACATCTGGAGACATTCTGATGTTCATTCCTGGGGTGGGACAGGATGATAGCCCTAGCACGAGAGGCCATGAACGTCCTTCAGGGTCCAGGACAGGCCCACAACCAAATGATGTTCAAGTCAGGTGATACCTGGGCTGAGGCTGAGAGACCTTGCTAGAAGCCATGTCTGCTGTCAGTGTGCAGGAAAACATTCTCTTATTTAGAAATATTTTATTTATTTAATTATTTGCAAGCAGACAGAGAGAGAATGCACCTCTAGCCACTGCAAATGAACTCCAGATACATGTGCCACTTTGTGCAGCTGGCTTTACATAGGTACTAGGGAATCGAACCAGGGTCCTTGGGCTTTGCAGGCAAACACCTTAACAGCTGAGTCATCTCTCAAGCCCTAGGGCCCTAGGACAGTATTCCATCTCAGGGTGGCCTTGAACTCATGGTGATCCTCTGCCTCCTGAGTATTGGGATTAAAGGCATGTGCCACCACACCCATTTTAGAACAATATTCTTTTTTTAAATATTTTATTTATTCATTTTCAAGCAGAGAGAGAGAGAGAGAGAGAGCGCACCATGGCTACCACCTTGTGGGTCTGGCTTATGTGGGTCCTGTGGAATTGAACCCAGGGCCTTAGGCACTGGAGGCAAGTGCCTTAACTGCTGAGCCATCTCTCCAGCCTAGAACAATATTCTTAAAGATTATTATTTTCAGAAGCCACAAGAGTAGCTGGACTCCTTCACAAGATCAGCCTCTTTCTCTTTGTTGTGATTTTTTTTTTTTTTTTTTTTTTTTTTTGTTCCACGAAACTCAGCTTCCTGGGTTTCAGGGGGAGACTGTTGGCTGGCAGGCATGCAGGGCTAGATTTGAGAGAATTCTGGGGGATGTGTGAGATGTGATTTCCCAGCAGCCCACTGGGATCTTGAAAGATTCTTCCTTTGCCAGCAGGTGGCTCCTGCCCCTATTCTTCTTACTGATTACTTTCTGGCTGGGCAGAGGTCAGGTAGGGGACACTCTTGTGGTCAGGACGCAGGCCATGAGGGCACTTTAGCCCAGCAAGGCTCCTGGGCTCTGGAGCCAGACCACATAGGGGCAAAGCACAGCTCAACTCCTCACGGCCTATAAGAGCCTTGGCAAGCAACCTAATCTCCCTGTGCCTCAGTTTCCCCTCTCGGGACATGCCTACTCAGCAGGACTAGTGTAAGGATGAAATGATATGATGAAGGCAATAGTGGTGAAGAACTTGGCCATGTGTCAGATTGACCTGGCTGGAATTCCAACTTTGCCACATACTTGCTGTGACTTTGGACGTGCTGGGTTCCCTCACTGGTACCTCGCAGGGTCTCATAGTACCTGTATCAACACATTATTCTTGCGACAACACATCAGAAAGAATCCAGCCCCATGCCTGGCACACAAACACACTGCAGATGATCGCTGGCACTACTTAGTAGTCAACCAGACGGCTTTCTTTTCTGGGACCCCCAGAACGTAGTAGGTACAAGGAGTGGGTGAATATTAATTATTTCCACCTTTCTCTTGGTCAGCCACACCTCCCCAGGGGACCTCGTGGCCAACCCTTACTGGGATCTGTTTGTGTCTGGGTTTCTAGTATGAGGCCAACCACCCTAGGTCAGGATAGGGCCTGGAGCAAGACAGACCTTTAGCTTTCAACTTTGGCTGCTCCCCCTTCCCATCCTTGTCCCGATATCCGACCCCCTTCCTGGCTGCTCCTCCTAGTGCCCTGTGAAGTCCCAGCCACCGTCCCAGGCTCCTCTCTGCTCTGCACAAAGGCCTCTCGGATTCCAGACGATGCCTGAGGCAGGCTCTCTAATTCAATTATGGTGTGGGGGCTTTCTCCTTTTTTTTTCCCTCTTCCTCTCCCTTCCTTCCCCCACTTTCTTTTTAGATCAAAAAAGAGAAGACAGACACCATGACCCTTAGAAGATGCTGCAACTGAAAATTCCCTTCTTGGCTCCAGCCCTGTCTAATGAAATTCAAGAATTTTCTCCCTCAGAACACGTGCACAGCATTTGATGTGTACCCTTTCTTGTGCCTCTTCTCAGGTCCTGGGGCCCCAGATAAGTTTCCTACCTGAGATGCAATGGCTGTCTGTGCTGCCTGCCCAACCTGGCCTCAGCCGTCTTTGTCTCGACCCAGAAAGGGACTCTGTCTCCAGCGAGGCCTCGCTCCATTGCTGTTACCTAGAAAAGAACAAGCCAGATGAGGGATAAGGCAGTGGTGGAGGGACCGTAGCTTGGGCGACATCAGGGCTGGCACCTCTGTGCTGTGTGAGCGGCAGGGCAGTGGCCCTGTGAAGTCTGGCTTGTGTTCTGGTAACAGTTCTGGGTGGGCTCTGTCCACAGGTGCCTGTACCTAACACTAGGGCCTGTGGACAGAAAGGACTAGAAGTGATGCCTGCCCTCCAAGGGTCTGGAGACACTGTCTTG
>PVHP010014606.1:0-38844 GCA_004024765.1 Zapus hudsonius
GCGATCCTCCTACCTCTGCCTCCCGAGTGCTGGGATTAAAGGAGTGCGCCACCACACCTGGCATGAAGCCCAAGTTCTTAAGCAGTCTATAATATCCAAATATCACTGTATAAAAATAGGAAAATGGAAAAAAGTAGCAGGCAAGGATAGATCCATGTTAGCAGTCTAATGAAATCTTTGGGCATGTTGAGCTGAATGAAGAAAACTGGCCTGAGGGGCATGCCTATTAAAAGGTGACTGACTACCTCATGCAGGTACCAAACCTAGGGAAGAAAGCTTCAGGAACATTCCTTTCCCTAGAAGCCATGGGAACAAGGACAGAAGACTGCTGCTCCTGGCTGGAAATGCTCTGGACCAGAGCTGGTGATAGGAAAGTGCCGTCTATGAAACTTGTCAGACTGGGGAAACGTAGAAAATGTCTCTTCTGGGCTGAGGAGATGGTTCAGTGGATATACACTGCCACTCAAGTCTCAGTGCCCAAATCTGAATCCCCAGATCCCACATAAAAGCCAAGAAGGCTTCTGTGACCCCCCCCCCCCATGCTGACAATAATGTGGGAGGGAGAGGCAGGAGAATTTCCAGAAGATAGCCTGAGGAACACAGCAGTGACCAACAATGAGAATGAGACTCTGGCTCAGGTGAGGTGGAAGGTGAAGGTCAAATTCAGGTGAAGATCATCATCCTCTGACTTCCACACGTGCACTGTGCCAAGCATGCATCCGTGTTCACACACACGCACACAAACACACACACATGCACAAATGTCTCTTCTTAGGAGCTATACCAACACAAATCTTTGGGAAGGTTGGTACAGGGTTCAGTTGAGAGGTGAAGGATTATATCTCATGTACAAGAATAGATCCAAGCAATGAATTCATGAAGAGGTCTTGAGAGGTAATCTTTGATCATTTATGTTTTAACTGAGATGAAGAGAAGTTAATCCCTTTAAGAAACCTCGTGATTCTTTGATGTTTCAGTTTTACTTCTTGTATTTATTTCCATGAAATTGTTTGTAATAGAATGACTTGAAAAAATGATGAAATTTATTCCCTTGTATTTGAGGGGGGAAACTGGAGGAGAAGTTAGAAAAAGAAAGGCAAATATGGAGAAGTAGAGGAGGGAAGAAGGGAAGGAAGAGGTAGAGAAAAATCCAGGTAGAAGAGCGAATGGTTCTTCAAGAGACCACTGGGTTCCTTCTCACGTCCTGCAGGAGAAAGAGAAAAGAAAGTTATCCCAGGAACAGACCTGGGAATGACTCAGCTACAGCTGATATTCTAATATGATGGTAGTAGATTACCCTGGCTTGGTGGATGGAGTCTAGCCCGAGGGTGGGCTAGAGGCTAAGTCTGGGGAAAATGCCACTGAATTCTATCCTTTGTGGTTTCTACCCATAACAGAGATTTGTGCTATTCCAATTAAAACCCAAGACCCCAAGGGTTTCCACGTAACCACTAATCATCAGGGATCGGGGGCTGGAGAGAAGGCTCAGCAGGTAAGAGTCCTTTCTGTGTAAGCACAAGGACTCGAGTTTGATCCCCAATAACCATGTAAAAGCAAGGCATATTTGTGCATACTGAAACCCCAGTGCTGAGGGGGATAGAGACAGGAGGATTGTTGGAGATCCCTGGTCAGCCAGTCTAACAAAAATAAGGGGAACACCAAGTTTAGTGAGAAACTCTGCCTTAGAGAAATATGGTGGAGGAGTGATAGAGGAATACCCCTGACCTTGTCTGCTGGCCTCCTCAAGGCACCTGTACACACACACACACACACACACACACACACACACACACACACACACACTAACAAACAAATACATGAGAGAATGAATGAATGTTGGCCACATAAAACAACATTGCAATGTTTTCAAAGTTCTATCTGGATCCAGAGTACATCAGACTACAGAGTGATGGTTGGCATATGACTGCTCAAAATTATTTTTGCTTTTCTGGTTGAAAGTTTTTATAATAAAAACTATAAAATGCTTACTGTAGAGAACAGGTTCTTAAAAAAGCAGTGTACCCACACAAGATTATCAATCCTTTTTGTGACCATACCACTGGGGAAAAGGGCTCACTAAATAATGTGTTTTGTTTCTTTGGTTGGCCTGCCTTCTTCCCTTTTGCAGACTTAATAGAGCACAAAAATAGGGGTGTTTGGTAAAGTCATCTTTCATTACTACCCATCTAATACTTACTGGAAAATATATAATCCCATTGTTCTTGTAAAATAATCTAATTAGACAAGTTCAACTGTGAGCACCAATAATAAATATCATTGACTCTATGAAATGCACCCACCCACTGTAGCATTCGTGAACTAGTCCACAAATGTCCAGTAGAGAGTGATGTATTCTCTGTAGACAATTTTAGTTTGGTTGAGACTTGTTTTTTGTTCCACCAGGACTTTAGAAATGAAATGAGATGTAATACACACTACTCATGATTCATTTTTGTGAGTTCTGTGAGTAGATTTTTGGGGTGTTTAAGTTTCATTCAGTCCTTGTAACTGTAGCTGATACTTGGGAGTAACAGGAAGTCAGGAAAAAGGAGGGAGAACATAATTAATTTTACTAGTCTTATTGCTCACCAAAACCAGCAAATAATCATCAAGCCAACCCCTCCAAAACAAAAAATCTAAAACATAATTAAGCCATTTTTGTCTGAGATTTCACCTAAATTAATCCCAGCTAATATTTTGAATGATTCTTTATTTTTCGAATTACCTGCAACTGTAAAGCTATCCATGTCATCTCTGTTACTTCTATGTGTTTATCCAGGGCACAGTAAACAAGATGTATCTATGAATATGGAAAAAATGTCAATAGTTGATTAAAAATTATCTAATGAACTTATTTTAAAATATACTCATTTATACTTGATAAATTCCATAAGATTAAAGAGAAGTTTTGATTTTAAAGAATCAGTGGAGTTCAAGGTAGCCAGCAGCCCTATCTGATAAATCTTAGCTTTTTGTGGCAAAACAAGTGAATTTCAGTATCATTAAGCACCATGCACTACAGTAAACTCTTCCTGCTATTTTATACAAAGCCCAACATTCTGGCACTTGCATCTTAAAGAAACAAAACAAATCCTCAGTCCAAGATATGAAGCATAAAATACATTACTCATAAAACAATAAGCCTCCAATTTGCTATTTTTATCCAATAAACAAAACTAGTTTCTAATGAGTTCCTCCAAAATGACAAAAGTCTGATTTTCAATTGTTTAGATACTTTTAGGACACCTGTCTTACATAACGATCGGACAGGTAAACCAGTTAGCTTCCTCAGTGTTTATCCTGCTCAAAGTTTGGCTATGAAAGAGATTTAAGAAGTCCGAAATTAAAAATCCTTAGCTGAACAACAGAACCATGCTTTAATTTCAAAAATGTTTCAAAGGAAACAGTTTGGCACAGATGTAACGGGGCTTTCAAAAAGCCTTTTGTCTCTACCATGGAGCATCCTTCTGGAAAGATAAAAAATGGCTTCAACGTTAGGAATTGAGATATTTGAAGCAAACAACACGGTAATGCAATTGATATCCAGTGAACTGCTCACTGGATAGCAACTTTTTAAACCAATTATTCACTAAGTAAAGTTGCTTTCTTTGTCGTTGAAAAGCATTAAAATTTTAGATGTACTTAGTGAAAGAACAAATACAGCACTTAAATCGCTTTTTAAAATACCACATTTTCACTTGCACTTAAAAAAAAAGAGAATAAAATTTGTAAATTAGCCAAGCATAGTGAGAATGACAATAAAATGGAAAAGACACTATAAAAAGCATGTTCCACTGAAATCAGACAATAAAGAACATATTCAATTAGATAAATGACTAAAAGCAAAGCTTACCTTCTGTCAGGATGCTCAGGGATCAGGAACATACATGTAGGAGGGGTAAATCAGGGTATGGATTAAGGAATACATCAGAGCTAAGGTTCTTAAGTAAAACTCCCAGAAACTGAGACATGAATGTCAAACCAACCTTCCTCCCAAACAACTGTCATAGCTCAGGACCCCACCTGAGATCATCAAAGACATCAGTGATTCCCAGAAACCCACACACCATCATTGTGCTATTACAAGTAAAATTTCAGACATCCCTGTGCAGCCTTCTTAGAATCACACATTTAGCCCTGAGATGAACTGCACAGCCTGCCAGACAAAAAGTTCTTCATCGCAGCATACAGTGAGCAGACGCTCATAACCAATGTCCTTCCTCAGTTGGAACACAGCACAACGCATGCCTTCCACAAAAGCTGGGCAGGTGACTATCAGCTCTGCCTCCCCAGCTTTGTAGTCTGGGAAGTTCTGAGCACACCCCACTGGGATCACAGCCCCGGGAAAGGATTTCTAACTGGAAAGCAGGGAGGGCTTTTTCACAAAGAAACAAGCATGTATACTTCATCCTGTGGACTTTCTTACAACAGTCTCGGCATTGAATCCTTCTTCCCTACTGGTAAACACATGCTCGTATACATTGAAATAAAGAGGGTGTATAAATTAGCAAGCCAATATTATTCTTTAGCAAAGAATAAACCCCAATCCTCAACAGGCTCACTAGGTCCTCTAAAGAAGCATTTCGGGCAAAAGCATCAAGAGTGAAAAGCAGAGACGAGGCAAAGATACCCAGCAAATGAATGAAAGAGGCATTGTAACTCTGGGCTAGGCTTCCCCAGTTAGAGTCGTTCCTTGTCACCCCACTTTTGTTCCATCCCCAGATAGATCCGCGGGTGCCAGGCATGGCGACACACAATGGGTATTCGAGCCACAGTCAGTCTTAGCAAATTAGGTGAATTAGAGACCATTTGACGGCATTCTCTTGCTGCTATTGTAATCACGGTCATTTTCCCTGGTCTTCCTGATGGAGTGCAGTTCTGCTAGCTTCATTCATTGTCAGGGATGCGGCATCCGCTTTAAAAGCTCTTCAGATTCAAATTGGCATTTTACTTGATCTTGAAATTTTATTAGAGATTCAGCTCATGCTGGTTGAAATGGAAAGGTGAGAGCCAGGGTTCTTTCCATCTATGAATTATTCAGTCTCAGCCTGACAAAACTGCCATCCATGAACGGATGCTGCCGGTCCCTTCACAGAGCCTTCATCATGCTTGTCATTTTTATTTCTTTATCTAAGATCTCTTCTCGGTTGCCGAGCTAGTCCCTTAGGGCTCAGCTTCACAAGCCAAGGACTTCAAATTGGCAGAACACTAAATTGCTGCTGTCTCACATCACAGTCTCCACAGGCTGCTTTTTTTTCTTTTTCTCTAAATGGTTAAAAACACACACACACACACATCCATGATGATATCTATTAGATTTTTCAGTTCAGTAAATTAAAACACGCTCACACACATATGTACATATGCGTGCATATACCCATGTGCACACACACACACACAGGAGGACATTGTAAAGAATGTTACGTTCCTCTAACATTACAAGAGAAGGTAAAATGATGTATTCTGCCTCTTTGGTTGCCAGGGTGACTCATCCAATTCGAATAACATCAAGCAGAAGGAGCCAGGGCTAACAGAGGCTCGTTGGCACCTTGATTTCCAGTCCCAGTTGATGGGGTCTGCATAGTGAGAGAGGCAGAGAGAGGGAGAGGGAGAGAGAGAAAGAGAAAGAGAGAGAGAGAGAGAGAGAGCGAGAGAGAGAGAGAGAGAGATCCAGACCACCGCATACTTAGGGAAGACGATTAGTTAGGAAAATAAGAAGCCAGCAGATGACCAAAATTAGACTGTCACTCTCCCGGGCTCCACCTGCACACAAGACAAGTCTTAAGGATTCTCCCATCAATGGCTGGCTGTGCCGCTGCCAGTTAACAGCTGTCCCACAGCCAGAGAGCTCTGGCTAGGATTGACTGAAGTCAATGATACGGGCTTCTTCTTTAAACTGGGTTCTGAGGCACGGGGATCTTTGTCAGTCCCCACAACCAGCCTTGAAGGAGAGCTGGGGAGTCCCACAGGGGCAATGGGAGAGCCTAGGCAGGCCCTGCTGGATCAACCCTGCAAGCCTCATCTCCTTCATGCTAGGCTCCACACCTGCAGGTAAAACAGCACAGTATAAGAAGCCTCCCCTCCGGAAAAACCAAATATACTATTCACATACGTGGAGGGAAACCCGCAGAGCTCCATCGGGGCAGTTAGGTGACCAGGCTCAGAGCTGAAAGTTCATGCTGCCACATCGGATGCCATCGTGTGCATTTCAGACCCCACGTCGGCTCCTGGCTACGCAAAGGTAAATACTCCTTGTGGGAAAGTCTTAAGTAGTGGCTGGAAAAGACAACTTTCAGACTCCTGCATGCCTCTGCTTTGCCGCACTGCGACTGGGAACGGAAGGAACGGCAGGAGCCGGGCTGGCATTTGCAGGGCTGCAGAAAGCAGCAGCTATGACACTGCAGTCAGCTGATCTGCAGGCTGTTATCATTCAATGTCCCTCCAGAAGCAGGCCAGCTTCTAAGGTGGCACCAGACAGATGACCCAGAACGTAAGCAGTGGCTGTAGGATGCGCAGGCTTCTCTAGAAGTCATTTCTTCCGTTGGTTTTCTCTCAGGCAGACTTCAGGACTTAACTGTTTCCACTCTGACTGCTAAGCTCACATGGCATTCTTGGGGTGACCATTCTAAAGGGGAAATGGGCTAACTCCATCACGATCCCTATTGTTTCTGCTTTATTTCAGTCACTAGAATCAGTGCGGAAGAATTCCTTTGCATATTTTGGCTTGAAGTGAACTCTTGTTTTTTTAATCAGGTAGAAATTATCTTGAGTTACTTGTACGCTGTAATGAACTTGCGAATTGTATTGAGTAGAATAGTGAGCATCATGGAGAAACCTTGAAGGTAAATTAGTCCAGTGATGGCCTGAAATCATGGAGCACCACTATAACGCAGTGTACACACTCTTGTCCTGAAATGTGAGTGTGTGCCCCAATTAATGTGACAATAGAGCAAAAAGCTTTACATGGCATTACCCTAAGTGGTTTGAGGAACTGCTAAAATAAGAAAGCAGTCATTACCAGGCGTTTGTTTAATGACTGTAATCATACTGAGTTAATTTAACTTGCTGCAATGTTTAACAGAAAGTCAATTATAAATTTGTGTTAAAAGAATAACAATGCCAGTGTTTGCATAGTCGCTTCCCCTAAGGAAACAGTGGCTAAAGATAATCTCTGTCCTCAGGATGTGTAGAGCCATCAAAATGGGCTACATGTTCTACTGGACAAGCCTTGACCAGCTTCTCGGAAGACAGGTGCTTAGGACGCTGGGCTGGAACAGCAGGCACGCACTGTATGAAGAGCAGAGGGCACCCCGTGGGCCCTTGTCACTCGCGTTACAAGGGTTTTGGTGATCTCTTCTCCATTTCTTGCTTATGAATTTGAGTTTTCTGTCTGCTTCTCATGACTTGAATCTTGCTCAAAAGAGGACATTTCTAGACAGTGCGCAGAGAGATCAAGCACAGAGAAATGAGCACCACCATGTTCTTCGAGAATCACAGTATTCATTGATAAAGACAAAGACTGATCCCACTTTTAGGACACGTTGTGTAAGTCCTGAGAAGAGCTGCCTGAGGAAGCAGGCTTCTTGCGTCCCTTCTAGCTCACATTCCTGGAACTGAATGTCTCACGATGTGCCCTGTGAGCTACTCCTAGGGCATGCTGAAGCCCTGAGTTTGAATGCCACCATCATATAAAACGGCATGGTGATGCTCACCTGTGATCCAAGAACTTGGGAGGTGAAGGCAGGAAGATCAGAACTTGAACGTCAATCTCAGCCACATAGGTTGAGGCCAGATGGGGGCATTTGAGGCCCTATTTCCAAAAATTACAGAAAAGAAAAGGTTGAGTGTGGTGTCTTACACCTGTGATCTCTGGAGGCTAAAGAAAGTAGATGTCATGAGTTCAAGGCCAGCCTGATGTGTATAGTGAGTTAAAGAGAGGAAAGACGAAAGAAAGAAAGAAAGAAAGAAAGAAAGAAAGAAAGAAAGAAAGAAAGAAAGAAAGAAAGAAAGAAAGGAAGGAAGGAAGGAAGGAAGGAAGGAAGGAAGGAAGGAAGGAAGGAAGGAAGGGAGAGAGGGGAGGGAAGGAGGTAGAGGGTACACTTTAAATTCTACTTAGTTAATAAATTCCATATAATTTTAGATATTTATATAGAAAATTTAGGAACATGTTTAATTTTCCTTTTGGACTTTGGAAAGAGGTCAGTGAGGATATGGCTCTCATATCTCATATTTGTAGTCTGGGTCTTAAATGACTCCCAAACCATGTGTGTTATAGGCTTGGCTCCTGATGCTCTAGGGAGATTGTAGAACCTTTAGCACGTGGCTCCTAGTTGGAGGAAGGTAGGTTATATGGGGTGTACCCTCAAATGGGTATTTTGAAGCTTATGCTCTGTCCCCCATGTCTCTTGCTTCCTGGCCACCATGATGTGAGCAGCTTCTCTATGCACTCTCCTGGCCTGCTATAGGCCCAGAACAGCAATGCCAAGAGCATCAAGAGTGCCATCCTCTGAAATGCTGAGCCAAAATAAATCTTTCCCTCTTTAAGATTGTTTCATCTTAGGTATTTTGTAACATTGATGGAAATCTGACTGGCACAATGCCTTGGCTAGAAACCCATGCTCTTGCACACAGATGAGGGACCGTACTCTTCAGCTCTGGGAACTCTGCATTCATCTCCTGTTCCTCCTCCTTCCTCCTCCTCCTCTTCTTCCTTCTCCTTCTTTTCCTCTCCCTCCTCCTCTTTCTTCTTCTTCCTCCTCCTCCTCTTCTTTTTTTACCATCACACATATTCTGCAGGTTTTGTGATATCCACAGAAATTGGCAAACGATGAAAATCTGGGCTCTTGCCTTACTCTGGAAATCTGGCTTACATACTATAATATATATTATAATGGAAATTAATCTCATATGTTCTTTTATTTTAACCTCAGAATCCAAAATGTGTAACAATATAAAGCATAATGGCTCCAACTGAGGCTCTCGGGTCAGAGGACCAGGCTCTGAATTCTGTGTACACTGTTCATTGCCCATGTGAGCATGAGCAAGTTCATTCACCACTTTGAAATTGAATTTACAAAGCTCCCAAAGGCCATTGGCTGAGATTACTTTCTTCTTTGTCCTCTTCCTCCTTCCTTTTCTGACTCAGTTGGTTATCGTGCTTGATTGACATTATCTGTATGATATGAGGAAGAACATTTTTAGGAGATTATAGAAAAAGAAACAATAGGACTGGGGAGATGACTCAATGGTTAAAGGCACTTGCTTGCAAAGCCTAACAGCCCAGGTTCAATTCTCCAGTATTCATGTAAAGCTAGATGCACAAACTGGCACATGCATCTGGAATTTGTTGCAGTCACAAAAGACCTTGGCATGCCCATTCTCTCTAACTCTCTGTCTCTTTCCATCTCTCACAAATAAATCAATAAAAATATTTTAACAAATAAAAAATAACAACCAAGAAATATAACATATGCAACCAATTCGGCATTCTAGAGACCAGAAATTTATCTTTTGTCTCCCAACTCCTCCAATTTATGGAGAGTTGAGGTACTGATGCCATTTTTGTATAGATTCTGTCCTGTAACAGATTATCATAATTCAACACAATAATTATGGTTTGGGGGGTTTTTTGAATCTTTATTGTCCATAATTAGATACACTGTATGAGCAAATAATGTGTTGGTATCCCCAATTTCCCTCCTTCCTGTCCCCAATCAACTGGGTATCCTCCTCAGTGGGCATACTGAATCAGTCTTTGGGGTAGGGGGTTATGGATAGCCTAGGAGAGAGATGTTGCCCCCCCTTAGCAACAACATACAAAGGGGAGTGGAACTGATTGACTCAACACAGTAATTATTGATGGCCATAACTGTGGTCTGACTATAGCGATCTTAGAGAAACTATTACAGGTACTTTTCATTGCTGGTACAAAACACCCAATCAGAAGCAGCTCATGGGAAGAAAGGGTTTATTTTTAGCTTAGAGTCTTGAGGGGAAGCTCCATGATGTCAGGGAAAAGATGGCAGAGCAGAGGCCCGACATCAGCATTGCCACAGCAGCTGGAAAACAGCAGCAGGAGAGCGAGCAGAACTCTGGCAAGGGGAGCTGGCTATTACACCACAAAGCCTGCCCCCAGTGACACACCTCCAGCTCCCAAATTGTCATCAGCTGGGAACCAAGCATTCAAAACAGTGAGTTTATTAGGGACACCTGATTCAAACCACCACACAAACAAAATCAAAACTATATAGTCATTTCTCCATATCCACAGGTTCTGTGTTCAGACTCAACCAACCTGGCCGAAAGATTCAGAAAATAATTGCATCTGTATTGAACACATACAGTTTTTATTATCACTTTTAAATAAACAAAATTTTCATGACAACTATATTCTATAGTTTCCATTGACAGGGCTTTCCATAATCAGCGTTCTAAGTGCTTTACTTAAAACAGGTGCTTTACCTAACACCTGAAGAATGACATCATTATCATTCCCACAAGAATTAGTTGAGCATCATAATACCCCTTTCAGAACAAACCCAAAACATGAAATGAATATTGCACAAATCACATACCTCGTGCAGTAGGCTGGTGAATTCAAAACCAGGTGTGTCTAATCTTGATTTAAATTCTGGTCCTCTTAACCATTAGTATTCAAATACAGCCTTCCTAATAATCAGTATTTAAAATTACTTTTTAGTAGGTTGGAAGAACTTAGAGAAGGGGGATAAACCAGATTCGCAGTCACCCATGGAAGATTAAAGTCTAAAAGTTGGAAAATACAGAGACTCTGTCCCCATGGGGTCTTTTCATTACAGTGTTCTTTAATGACAGTTGACTTCAGTGATATGTAGGAGATGGGGGGGTCTGGCTTCTAGTGCTGGCCCATTTCCATGATGTAAACATGCCCATCACGGCTGATTTCAAGATTCCAACATTTTAGCACGATATTATATTGCTTGTTAACACTGAACCTTGTAAACCAGGAGTTGAATTCAGCACACCCAGTTTCAGCTAAAGTACAAGATTATTTTGATTTGCTGGAAGCCGTTTCATTTTGTAAGCTAACAGGGAAGCCTTCTGCATTTGTGAGTTCCTGATCTGCATTCAACTAACCTTAGATCAAAAAATATTAGAAAAATAAACTGGATGTGATGGCTCATGCCTTTAATCCCAGCACTCTGGAGGTTAAAGTAGGAGGATCACTATGAGTTCAAGGTCAGCCTGGGCTAAAATGAGTTCCAAAAATATTAGAAGAGGGGCCTGGAGAGATCATTTGGCAGTTCAAAGCACTTTCTGTGTAAGAATGATGCCCCGAGAGGGCCTGAGATTGCCTGAGTTCAATCCCCAGTATAAGCAGCTGGGCATGGCCACACACATCAGTAACTCCAGACCTGCATGGAGCAGAGACCAGAGAATTGTTAGAGCTTGCTGACTGATAGAATAATTAAAATAACAGCTCTAGGTTGAGTGAGAAATTCCATCTCAAGGAAATAAGCAGATGAGTGAAAAGAGAACACCCAAGTGCTCTCTGTCCTCCACAGGTGTGCAGAGGGCATGCACATCAGCATATACATGTGCATACACTACACACATATCACAAACCACATCACACTACACCACACATACACGCCCCTAAAAATAAATAAAATTAAAAGAGTCTCCCATAAGCTAAAATAAACCTTTCCTTCCCAAGCTGCTTTTGGTTGGGTTCTTTGTTGAAGCAAAGAGAAGTTAACTACAACAGTATTGAACATGTATAGAACCTTTTTCTTGTCATTAACCACAGAAAATGCAATACGATAACCACTTTGATAGCACTTGTATTACATTGGATAGGTATAAAAGTAATCTAAAGGAATGGAGAGATTGCTCAGTGGTTAAAAGTGCTTGCTTGCAAAGCCTGAAAACCCAGGTTCAATTAACCAGTACCATGAAAAGCCAGATGCACAAAGTGGCTCATGCATTTGGAGTCTGTTTGCAGTGGCAAGAGGCCCTGATGTACCATCTCCATCTCTCTCTCTCTCTCTCTCTCTCTCTCTCTCGTTTTCTCCCTCTTTCTCCTCCTTGCAAATAGATAAAAATGTTTTAAAAGTAATCTAGAGATAACATAAGGTAGATACTACAGAATATGCAGGTTATATGCAAATACAACACCATAGTATGCATTAGGGACTTCAACATCCATAAATTTTGGTGTCTGCATGGATCCCTAGATCTGATCCCCCATGTGTGCCCAGCACCAACTGCCCACTTAAAGACAACTTTGAGTTCGATACAGAATCCGCTGATGTAACCAAGCCCACACTTTTTGTGTTGGCTCTTCCCAAACTTGTATTTTTCTTTTAATGTCTAATTGTTTTTCTTTTGTTATTCTTGATCTTAAAAGAATATCAAGGCATTTATTTTAACTTGACCTTTGAATAAATCTAGCATCTAACATAGGTTGCCTCTTTTTTGTTTGTTTGTTTTTGTTTTTTCAAGATAGGGTCTTGCGCTAGCCCAGTCTGACTTGGAATTCACTATGTAGTCAGGACATGGATAGAATGCGGCCAGTTTCTTTGCTGAAATGTCACATGATCTGCCTCTAACTATGTTCCCAATAGAGTCCCCTTTTCTCTTGAATTCATGTCAATCCTCCTACCTCTGCCAGTGCTGGAATTTAAGGTGTGCTCCTCCACACACTGCATATAGGTTGCTTTTTAAGTGGGGTTAAACTGGGATTAACTGGGTCAAAGGTTTCCTTGCTCTAGCTAAACTGGCCCAGCCGTGGGAGATGTCATGAACAGGCATATATAAGTTTGTGTGTGCAGGTACACACTAACACATTCATTCAACAATGTATTTATTTCAATTCCTGAATAAACCCAGAGAACATGCAGATACCCGGCAATCACCACTTTCAGTTTGCTGCTGTTCTTAGGAGTTTCCCCATTGTTTAGGTGTACCCAATATTTTGAGGCCCCTGACAGTGATGTAAGGTACCCTGTAAATACATGCTTACCACGAGGTCATGACATAAAGTCAGACCTAGCAAATTAAATAGCAATTACCTTTTGAGAAACCATGTGAATCTGAAGATAATCACCATGTTCTGTGTAAATTATTTTTTAGATCTTTAGGGGTGCTAATTTGTAAAGTACATATAACCAAATGAATGATTACATAGCAAGGGACTGGAAAGTAATTGCAAAATAACTATATGCTATTTGATCCCACCCTGAAGACATGTTTAATAGAACAATCCCCTAAAGGATTTCTATTACCCATGGAACTCTCTCAGCCTATTCTTTTCCCTTAGTTCATAATAACTGTAACTCTTTGGTAAAATGTACCAAAGTATGGGCTCTAAATGTAGGCTAAAACACTGCATAGGCTTTTTCAATGTTATGCAGATGCCATTAACTTTTAAATGTTGTGTCTATCATTGGAAAAACAAGAGGAGTCAAGTTTTTGTTTAATCTAGAGCTCTTTCCAGCGTGTTGGTATACTGGGAAAATGTTTTCCAGGTATTGAGCATTCTATTTGTTTATCTCTGGTTACCTGTCTATCTGTATCGATATGTATCTATATCTATATGCTTATATCTATATCTATATCATCTATATCTATATCTAATCTATATCTATATAAAAGAGAAAGAGAGATGTTAGATGATAGATATCTACAGATGATAGATATCTATAGATAGATGATAGATAAGAGATATCTATATATAGAGATAGATGATAGAGAGATAGATATCTCCCCTCTTACTTCAGGGATGAAAATTAATGGTTAGTTGGAGATAAAATTAAATAAATAAGTAAATGTATGCAACATAGAAGAGAAAATCCTTGAGTTAGGAGATGATGGACACAGGGTGAATCACTCACCCTCATGAGATGACTCTGCTGATAAATTTCAAGGTGGACATGCAAACCCTTTGTGATAAATGTACACAAACACTCATGCCTATCAATGTGTTTTGAAAAGTTTGAAAGTGCTCTTTCAAAATACAAACAAAACAGAATGGTATTCCCTAATATGGTGGTTTGAGTGTAAAATGTCCCCTTTAGACTCAGGTTTGAACATGAAGTACCTTTTGGTGGTGCTATTTGGGAAGGTTGTAGAACCTTTAGGAGGTGGAGCCTTGCTGGAGGATATATGTTGCTGGGGGCAAGCCTGCTTCCCGGTTCCCTTTCTCTACTTCCTTCCTGCTAATATGACAGTGTGATGTCCGTTTGCTCCTGCCAGGCTTTCCCAGCCACAGTAGACTTCCCCTCAAAACTGTAAGCCCAAAATAAACCCTTCCCTTCTTTAAGGTGTCTCCGGTAGGGCATTTTGACCCACAAATGAGACAGAAACTGTTACAGAAGATGGGCCCTGAGAAGTGGGTTGCTTCTATGATAAATTTGACCACATGGCTTTTAGTCTTATAGAACCGGTTTTTGGGATGCGGAAAGATTTGGAGCTTTTGACTCTGGAAACCTTGCAATGCTATAAGGAAAGCTTAATGGACCATTGTCATAGGAGTTTGGAAGATAAGAAAGCCCAGAGAAATGTTGATAATGTCAGCTTAGCTCATGATGAAATTCAGAGAGAAAAAGGGAATCTATTGGGAACATAGAGGCAGGTCATGTGACATTCCAGCAAAGAAACAGGCTGCGTTCTACCCATGTCTTGAGACCATGAGGGAAGCTGATTTCTTTTTTTACTTTGGGAAAAAAATATATATATATATGTATATATTTCACTGTGGGGTAATTAGGACCTCTGGGCCTTTCTCCATAGGGTCTCTATGGGGGTAATTTGGACCTCTGTTAGTTTCCCAGGGCTGAACCTCATAATATTTCTACCCACCCTGTAGCTTTTACAATCTTCCTGCCCCCTCTTTCACAATAATCTGTGAGCCTCTGGTGTGCTAGCAGTTTGTTTTTAGTATTGAGTTCTCTGGAGCCTCTGGATTTATGTTACAATGTGTTTCAGTTCACCTCTGTATTTGTTGCTATTTCCCTAGAGGCAGTTGTCAGGCTAGCATTGGGAGCAATACTTGTGTTGCTGGGAAAACTGATGATTGCCATGAGTTTGAGGCCAGCCTGAGACTCATAGTGAATGCCAGATCAGCCTTGGCTTGAGTGAAACCCTACCTTGAAAAACAAAAACAAAACAAAGCAAAAAAGTAATAGATTAACAAGTTTGGCAGAGGCAATCTCAAGACATCAAAGTCCCTATAGGAAGGGACACAAGAGCCCACTGCATGAATCATTAAAAATGAACCCTAAGTTATCATGGAGACCCCAGGATGTTGAAGATGCCAGAATGACTGATAGGATATGTTTGCCGAGGAAACCTGCAGATTCAGAGTGGCACGACCTCAAGAAAGGCGCAGCTGGAGGGTTGAAGGCCCTTTGGAGCCCAGATGATCCCATCATGAATCCCAGATGCCATATATAGAGCTATAGGATTTACCATTTCCCTGCTGGGTTTAGGTCTTGTTTTGGTCTATTCATTCTTGCTATAGTTAAACATTTGCCTGAATCTCATGAGAAACTCTACACTTACACACTTAAAGAGTGATGGAACTGTTAAAGATTATGAGGACTTTTGGAGTTAGACTGAAAGCACTTTCATTATGAAACTATGCAGACAAGGGGTGGAAGGTAATGACTTAAACATGGTTTGTTCAGATGTCAAGCAGACAAGGAGTGCATTGTGATGGGGGATCTTTATTGGCAACTTGACGGAACCTAGAATCACCGGTGAAGGATTATGTAGGCTACGTTAGCCTCCATCTAGTGAGGGATGACTTTGATTAGGTTAGTCGAAGTGGAAAGACTGAACTGTGGACAGCACCAGTCCATGAACTGGATTCCTGGACTGTATGACAGGAAGACAGCATGTGTCACTCTCTGATTCTTCACTGTGCTGAATGTGACCAGCTGCCTGATCTCCTGCTGCTGGGCCTGGGCCACCAGCAATGACTGTAACCTGGCACTGTAAGCTGGAAGAAACCCTCCCTCCCTTAAACTAATTTTTGTCAGGTATTTTGTCTCAGCAATGAGAAAGCAACTTTTGGAACCAGCTACTTTACCACATAACACATTATTGACTTTGTGGCAAGTACTTAAGGACTTTTCAGACACTACAATTATTGCCTGTTGTAGTCAGCTTCTTGTTGCTTCAACAAACATCCAACCAGACGCAATTTGTAGGAGGAACAGGTTTATTTTGGCTTACAGACTCGAGGGGAAGCTCCATCAGGGCAGGGAAAAGAATGGTGTGAGCAGATGGCAGACATCGCCTCCTGGCCAACATCAGGTGGACAACAGCAGTAAGAGTGTGCCGAACACTGGCAAGGGGAAGCTGGCTAGAACACCCATACGTCCTCCCCCAACAATGCACTGCCTCCAGGAGGCTCCAGTTCCCAAATTGTCACCAGCTGGGAATCAAGCATCCAGAACACTTAAGTCTATGGAAGGCTCCTAAATCAAACCACCACATTGCCTGAACACAAGAGAGCAGAAGTAGTCTTCTTGCACTAAGAATCCAAGAAAAAGCTAGTGGAAAGTCAATAAAACCATGTTTTGAAGGTAAATAAAAGGTATATTAAGCTAGGGAGCACATTCGTGGAAACTAGACTTCTAAACAGATTCATGAATGTTTTTGGATGCATGTCAAAAAATGAGTAGCTCTTAAGCTATAAGCATCTACTTTGTCAGCATCATCGACTTAGAAAGATAGATGCCACTGTGGAGAGATATGTGCCTTATAATTGCTGGGGATGTTAGACCCTTGGGAACTGGGAAGGGGGTGAATGGAAGGTCAAAATGTTGATGCAACATATATTAAGCAAAGTGTCATTAACAAGGACTCTATCCACAAAGCAGTATTTTACAAAGTATACATTTCTGTAAATGAAGTTTGTGGCGGTTATTTGTTTAGGTTGAAAACATTCTGAGTAAATTTTGTGGCTGAAGAAAAAGAGTTGAGATGTGATATGCTGGAGATAAAAAGGACAAATATGTCAATTGATGGAATTTCAGAGGAGATGAAATGGCAAGCAAGGCAGAGTCGTTGGCTAGAGCATTTCTCCTAGCAGCAAGGAAAAGGTGGTATGGATGAAGGAAGGAGTTTGAGGATTCTTTCTGCCCATGTGTGAGAAGCTTCCAGAATTAAGAGCAATGTTGCATATAGGTTCTGAGCAAAAGAGACAGAGACTATCACTGTATGAGTTACTTTTCTTGTTGCTGTGATAAAATAGCTGACAAAAGCAACTTAAGGAGGGAAGGGCGTGTTGTGGCTCACAGTTTGAGGTACAGCCCATCATAACAGGAAAGGCGTGGTGGCAGGATCGTGAGGTGGCTGGTCCCATTGCATCTGTTGTCAGGAAACAGAGAGATGAATACTGGAACTCAGCTGGCTTTCTGCTTTGTTACCTTCTTGTTCATTGATGGCTCCACCTACCTTCAGGGTGGACCTCCCCTCCTCAGTTAAACATATCAAAAAACATTCTCACAGATATATCCAGAAGTGGGTCTTCTAGGTGATTCCAAATCCAATAACAGTTAAACAGTAAGACAGTGAGAAGTGATCATTTTTCTAGATGTACATATTGTGATAATTTTAATAGAGCTTAAGATTGAATACATCTTTTTAGGCAACAGATCGCTTCTCCTTGGAAAATACTATATAATATGTAAACTAAATAACAGCATATATATTTTGAATATTAGATATCACCTTAATTTGGTTTATGAGATAGATTCTTATATAGCCTAAGGTGGTCTCAAACTTACTCTGTAGCTGAGGCTCAAATGAGTTCCTGATCCCAAATGCTGGCATTACAGGCATGCACCACTACATCCGGATCTAGATATTACTTTGCTTGTTTACTCTTGTGGTAATAACCAATAAATATTTTATACACTATCATTCATAAACATCACCCCACCCCAGTCTGTGTTAGAGTTGAGATTTTAGCCTCAGGGGTAAGATTATAATTTAACTTTCTTGAAGTCTGCAAATGAGATTCACTTTATTCTTTTATTCTCCTGAGAGCCTTTTAAGTTCTGACTCTGACGCTCAGTGTATGTCCTCCCCAAACTGTGTGGGCTGTTCAGTCTTACTAAAATGCCATGGCAATCCCCAGTTAACTTCATGTCTTACCAACAAAGCAGTGATTTGGCTCTGTTGTAGCAATGGAACCAGTTAATGAACTTTATCTGTCATGTGATGCAGTTCTGGCCAATGAAGTCACTTCTAAACTCTATGAGAACGAACCAAGATTGTAAGGATGACAGAGATGAAAGTGAACCGAGGCTTTGTGTGGCTGCTGCCCTAGCCCTTCCCCCTGCATCTCCAGACTCCATGTCCTATGCTGCAAACAGCTCCTATAAACTGAACCCTCCATCACCAAGGTCCAGTGTATTGAGCAAGCTCAGTTCTTCCTACCTGCTCCAGGTGCTCTCTAGAGAGTTTCCCAAGTATCTGGAGGGAGACTTAGAGCTAAGGTTTGAACATTATAACATGTGAGTAGACATTACTGCCTTCAGCTGCCTATTAAATCCTGTGGGTTGTATCTTGTTTCCTGTCAGTGAACAGAGTGCTTACTTACTACCCTCGTGCTCACAGGATGGTAAGCTTTGCAGGTAAATTTGGAAAACTTGGAGCAGTCTTGCAGGGACTTTCTCATGTACAGATAAGGAAAGCCGGCTTAGGGGCCTTGTCCCATTCAGACATCCAGTAAGTCCTAGAACTGGACTCCCAGCCCCTGTACTCACAGTTAGAATAGTTCACATAACCTTCTTTTTATGCTGCATTTTAGCTTCAAGATCTCATTGTGCTCCAACTCAAATTATATTACCAGCCTTTTCCATATCCTTGGCCATGGATGAAGGATTAAAGAGAGGTTGTGCTTTTGAGACAGACTGTCCTTTGGCTCAGAACCGGAGTGTCCTGCTCACAATCACAGAGGACTGGAAGGACTCACCCTAGGACACTCAGAAGCTTCTGCAACTATAGTGGCCACCGTGCTGAAAAGAAACAGACTGAGGAAGGGTCCTAAACTGGCCCACTTTACCTACTCCTTGGTTTGTTTGTCCTTTTGTGACTCTTTCTAAGTGGAAAACCGTTGGTAAATTTCTTTTACCACCTAGGCTTGGGAAGGTGTCAGCATAAACATGTCCTTGGTGTTTAGTAACTCCCTAACTCCTCCAGCGGCTGCAATTGCTATACAAAAGACCCAGGCAAAGATTAGATACAGGACTTGCACCTGGCCAGCCATAAACTGCTTCTGAGTTGCAGGCGAAGGTTAACAGACCCAATTCCCTTCTCTCCTCTGACCCAGAATGCTGAAACATGAAAGCAAGCTGTAATTATTTATAAACAATAAAAACTTCTGTGGAGAGCATGCAGTGAACACCCGAGTTTATTCACTTACCTCCAGTGGAAGTGGACATGTTTTCAGACTGTTGATAACTCTGAGGTTGTGATTAGAAATGCCTCCTCCGCTCTGAGAAGTCAAGCTGGGCGTTTCCTCCCTGCTGGTTAACTGTCATTGTGCCAGAGAGTGCTATGCAGGCAGGCTACTAAGGAGGAAAAATCCTCAACAGTCGTAAGCAGCAATGGACCCTGTGACCTACACAACCAACTAGCCAGGCAAGACGTGCCCAGCGGGTGCAATGGTGGCATGACTCTATGGGAATAGCCAACTGCTCTCAGATTGAACTGGAAACCTGCTCCACAAGATGGCATTTATGCCAGGTACTAACAACCTAATCCAAAGCCTATGGTTGGGAAGGTCATGGATCTAAGGGGAGAAATTACTACAGTTGTTTAGAGCAATGGATATGTTGTACCCATCAAATTGCCCTCTAAATATTTATGGTTTTACCCATAGAATATACTGCTCTCACTTTGGGTCAGAGAAGCTTCTATTTACAGATGGCAGTGACTCCTGGGAAGGCTCAAAACTCATTAAAGTGTTGTGAATAAGTGACAATTGAGTGTTCAGCACTAAATGAGGCATCTCTATCACACCCTCCAAGGTTCAGGGAACATTGCAGAAGATGGGGCAAAAAGAACATAAGGACCAGAGGCTGGAGAGGAGTGCTTCAGAATGCTGTCACCTTCTTGGGTGCTGGGGAGATTTTCAATGGTTAAAGGTGTTTGCTGCAAAGCTTGCCTACCTAGATTTGATTCCCCAGTACAATATGGCACATGCATCTGAAGCTAGTTTGCAGGGGCAAGGAGCCCTGGCATCCCCATTCTCTCTCTCTCTCTCTCTCTCTCTCTCTCTCTCTCTCTCTCTCTCTCTCTCTCTCTCTCTGGTTGAAAACAAATAAATAAAAATAATTTTAAAAAATAATAGTATCAAATCCACATAGGAAGGCTCCCAGCAGGGTGGGAACAGGGAGGAGGGAAATGGGGATACCAACATAAAACTTGCTCATCCAATGTATCCAGTTATTTGCAATAAATATGGGAAAAAAAAGAAAAGAATGCAATCATCTGAACGCAAAGTAGCCGTTGCATTCATGACCTTACAGAGACTGTCGTTACCTGCACGAGAGCCCATCAACATTTTATCACAGATGACAGAGGAGGGAAAATAAAGATATTGAAATAAAAAATGTTGGAAAGAAGGGATTCATTGAAAAGAAAGTCACGGGAGGGGATTATATCAAAATAGATTATAAAAATTGTATGAAAGGCCTCAACTACAAAGCAGCTTTAACTCTCACTCACCATGACTCAGGGAACTGAGCAGAAGAGGGGGCGGAAAGATTGTAAGAGACATGGTGGGGGAGAATATCCAGAGACATCGCCCCCTCAGTAACAACATGCAAAGGGGGGTGGAACCGGGGTGACTCCTAGGCTATTCACGACCCCCTACCCCATGGACTGATCCAGACTGACCACGGAGGAGGATTTCCAACTAACCAGGGACAGGGAAGAGGGAAATAGGGGACCTGGAGACATCAACACATTATTCCCTTATTAAAGTGTATCTAATTATGGATAATAAAAAAATGCATGTCAAAAAAATTGTATGAAAACTCAATAAAAAGTTCTAAATTTTTAAATTAAGACAAAATGTTAAAGGAATTGAATAACTTCTGACTATGTAGAGTTCAGCGAATTAAAAGGAATTTTGAGTTGAAACATGTCACATTAGCGTCACTTTCTACTCTTGGTTTCTGGTAGTTTCATAACAAGTGTGGACAAAGTGCTTGCAGTTCAAGCGTGAGGGTCAAGTTCAAAGCCAGCACCCCCATAAATGCCTGGGGGGCTTGATGGCAGCCTGTAGACCAGTGCACAGGAGGTGGAGGTAGGGGATGCCCTGAGCAAGCTGGCTAGCTAGACTAGCCAAATCAGTGAGCTCTGGGCTCAAGGGCGAAACCTCACCTCTCAGTGAATAAGGAGTGAAGGTATCCAACATCAATCACTGGTCTCCACATGTGCACACACATGAACATTCGCCCATACATACATGGAAAGCTCCAGCCTCCATGACTTTGCCATACACTTTTGTAAAACCTGGCACAGCCGACCTCCCATAGGGCACTGCTGCTCCAACACACCCAGAACCAGGAGGTCCCGCTGTTGCTCCATTCTCCAACTTTTTTGAAATGGATGGCAAAAGGAGAGGAGGAGTGCTCCCGGGAACTTTTGAATGTTGGCGGGTTCACTGGCTCTTGACTTGATTTCACCGTAGTTGCATGCATCAATCAGGGCCCACCCATGTCTACATAAACTCTGCACCCTGCTGCTCAGCTAGATTCTGGAGAGAGCAACGTCCATGGAAGAACAGAAGAACCAGCGGTGGGGAGGAAAGTTCCTGTCCAAGTCTTGGGGAAGACTCCGCTCACATCTTTAGAGGAAGATTTCTGTACCCACCTTGGGACAAACTGGCTTTTCCTGTAGGACTCCTTGGCTGCTCTGCAGAAGCCTGTCAAGGACCTTGAGAGACCCTTCCTCTCACATCCAGAGGCCTGGCCAAAAAAAAAAAAAAAAAATGGGGTAAGGAATTGAACAGAGAGTTCTCAAAGGAAGAAATGCAAATGGCCATTAAACACCTAAAGACAAGTTCACCATCTCAACTCATCAGGGAAATGCAAATTAAAATGACTATGAGATTCCATGTCACTGCAGTCAGAATGGCAGTCATCAAGAAATCAAATGACAGTGTATACTGGGGAAGGTGTGGGGAAAGAGGAACCCTCCTCCACAGCTGCTGTGAGTGCAAACTTGTACAGCCACCATGGAAATCAGTATGGAGATTCCTCAAAAGGCTGAAAACCTCATTCGATCCAGCTATACCTCTTTTGTGCCTATACAATAAAGACTTTACTATATACCACAGAGACATTTGCTCAACCATTTTCCATGAGTTCAAGACCCAGAGAGGCAGTGCCTTTTATAGAAGGCACTGAGAGGGAGAGCTACTAAAATCATCTTGCACAAACCTGCAGACTAAGAACCACCATGTCCCATGGGACAAAAGAAATTTAGGAAAACTAGTCTTTGAATTTTCAGCAACATTTTTTGCTGCTCTGATTCTGCTGTTGAGCCAACCCAGAGACCCTCTATTCTTTCATGGACTAATATGACTAGACACAATTCCTAATTAGCTCAGCTTGTAAGATCTTTTCATAGTGCGGAACCCTTAGGATACTCACTGCATTAGCAGTCGAGAAGCACTCTTGCCAACCCCTATTTAGAAAAACTACATTAAGTAAAATACAGTGCAGGATGAGAGGCCTGATTTAATTTTTATACAAGAGGAACATATTAAGCTATCATCTCTAACTTTAATATCATGTTCTCTCTATTTAGACCTATAAAATAATATTCAGGTAATCAGAAATGCGTTGTGTTTCCAGCTTCATTTTTCCCTTTTGATTTGGGCAAGCACTAGTTCCTAAATGATTCTCCCTTCACATCTTCAAATGCAAAGCAGAACTCTAGGGTAAATGACAGTCTTTTTCTCTAAAAGTTTGGGGAAAGAACACTCTGTATCTCTTTTTGTGTGTTTTCTCCTTGAAGTCTACTCTTTTCTCCAATAGAATTGTGTTCAGAGTGCTTCCTAAACACCTGATTTGTCAGTGGGTGAGAAGCAGGGAATGCTGGGGAGGAGGCTCAGAGGATAATGGCTCTTGCTTACAAAGCCTGCTGGCCCAGGTTAAATTTCCTAGTACCCATGTGGTGCTATATGCACAGGTTGGCACATGCATTTAGAGTTTGTTTACAGCAGCAGGAGTCCCTGAGGTAATCATGTACCCCCCCATAAAAAAATTGAAAAGGGACCAGCCTCCCACCAAAGACAAACTATTCCCAGGATAATTGTATCCACATAGTAACTGACAGAGCAAGCAAAGATAAACCCCATGTGGGCAGTTCCTTCGAGGACCATAAGTTCAAAGGAAATCTATACCTTTATAGCAAGACCTTCCTCTCTCTGAGGATTGGTAGCAGCTTCTTGACGTTCTATAAAGAAATGCTCCAATGAGTCCCTGAGTGCCTAGAAAAGCCCACAGGCAAGGAAGATTGGGAGATACCCAGCCATGACTCAAGTTACACGGTGACCTCCATCACATAGGAAGTATTCTGACAACCTGTCCTGGTGGAGCTGTTTGGAGACATCTAGGAAAGCTAAAGTCAGATGACAGACATAAATTCATCTGACAATATGCAATTGGAAGTCGGCTGCCAACATCCAGTGGTCACACACCCTGCAGATCTTCAAAAAGAGGAAAAGAGGATTGGAGAGATGGCTCACCTGTTCAGGGGCTTGCTTGCAGAATCTGATGGCCTGAGTTTGACTCCCCAGTCCCCATGTAAAGCCAGATGCTCAAAGTGGTGTATGCATCTGGAGCATTAACAGTGACAAAAGATGCTTGCTCTCTCTCTCTCTCTCCCTCCCTCTCTCTCTCATTGCAGATAAATAATAAAAAAATATATAAATATAAAAAAGAGTGGGAGGGGGACAAGCAGTGAGACTGGGGGTGAATATGATCAAAAATTTTTTTTTTGGTTTTTCGAGGTAGGGTCTCACTCTAGCCCAGGCTGACCTGGAATTCATATGTAGTCTCAGGGTGGCCTCGAACTCAAGGCGATCCTCCCACCTCTGCCTCCCGAGTGCTGGGATTAAAGGCGTGCGCCACCATGCCCGGCTCAAAATATTTTTTAAAGAGTTAAGGCTTTGAGTACTTAAGTACTTTGAGTACAGTAGCATTCTTCCTGTAACAGCTCCTTCCATCACCATAGGGAGTCCCATGGACCTCCCTAGAGCCCACCTCCAAGGGTGCCCTCTTCCTAGATTTGTGTCCAGGTGCACATTCATAGTGTGGTAGGAATCCTGCATCCAAATGCAAATTGCCTTTGTCAGATCAAAATTCTTTTACTGTGGGACTCTAGAGGCCGGCCTCCTGGAATATTTGCATGTTGACTAGTAAAATAGGGGCAGCCATGGCTATAGAACAGAAGGGACAAAGAGATCATTACAAAATCAAATTGGCAAACAAATGAGGCATGAATGTCCTCTGAACTGTCTACATTTGTTGAAGCAGGAAGAGACTAGAGCTTAGAATACTGAAGTGCATCCAACTGAAAGGGGCCAAAAAATGTTTAAAAAGAAAGCAAATTTCAATGAATTATAACAAGGTGTGATGCAAGCTGGGTAAATAGTCTTAGTGACTATAACTCAGTAGACAGCTGGTTTGTTGGGGTTACCTTCCAATGATCTGTGAAAGAAAATGATTCTATTTCAAAGTAAGAGTTCTCCATAGGTTGTAACTGAAGACAGTTTATTTAGAAAGAGCACTCAAACTAATGTTAGAAAGTTTTAAGCACATCTTCGAGCAAGTTTTTAAAAATTACTCTTTTATATAACACAAGGCAGTGGCAATATTTTCTAGAAATATATATACATATATTTCTATTTCATATATATATATGGTGTTGTTGTTTTTTGTTTTTATTTATTTATTTATTAAGTAGAAACTGCATATACAAGTCATGTAGCTGCCCCCATTCCACTGAGGACCCTCCTCGGTGGGATTTGTGGTATGCGCAATGGGATTGAGTGAGGGCTATGAGTTGTTCAAGCAGTAGTAATCAGTCATTGTGTTGCGGGGTGAGCTGGGGGTTAGAATTTAGATAATGCCCAGCAAAAATTCCAATGCGTCCCAAAATTTAAGGAGTACCCTAGTTCTTGTCTACAAAGTTAAAGAAATAAAACCATAGACAACAAGATATAAGGTATAGTGGGAGACTTTATTATTTAAGGGAGTATGGGGAGTTACAGAGTTCTCGAGCCACAAGTGTGGGGAGAAAAAAAAACATGGAGTTTAATAGAATTTATGATGTTTAGCTAAATAAGCAGCAGCAGAAAAAAATAACAGAGGGCTCCCATTATGAAAAGGAAAGGTTTATGTGTGAAGAATCTGGACCTTTCTATGGGAGATTCAGAGGTCCTTCTCCTAGGCCATGTGGGTGAGGAAGAGAGCGCTTTTTTCTAGGAAAGTTAATTTAAGTGTGTCAGAGAGACAGCTGATTGGTTCATATCTGACCAATCAGTTTTAGCACCTAGGTTTTAGCTCTAGATAGACACCTCCCACTCGAGGGGAGGGTGTCTCTAGAGCTGCCTGACCCGTCACAATTGGATGGTGGGCAATGCCTCTAGGTATTCCTCCAACCATGACTTTCAAAATCTTCCCACCCCCTCTTCCACAAAATTCCCTGAGCCATGGTAGGTGAGTTTAAATCTACTGCAGTGTTGATCTCTGAGCAGCTTCTGGAATTCTGCTTTGGAACGTTTGAGTATCCTGCCTCTGTCTCCATCACCCTCATGCAGGCTGACTAGCTTGGTGTGGGAGCTCCTCTCTGGTTTCACCTGGGCCCTAGCAGATGTACTACAGGTGGTTCATCTCCTGCCAGGGAGTCTGCTCTCATTTCTGGTCTTCTTGGTAGAATTAGACTGTCCTCAGTTCTTCCTGCCTTTTGTAAACTAAAAACCGATTCTCCAACTGAGAGTAAGATTAGCACAGGTTAATGGGGATAAGAATTGTTAATTTGGTGAGATTATAATGGGTGTAGCCTTTCCTTAGGCTCATGGTTAGGGGAAGTTACCCCTTAGAGTCCAGATTCTTGGTCTCCACAGGGATTTGGCTTGGATCTCAGTCACAGAAATGGGTTCCTTGCCATTGAACAGATCTCTTAGCCAATCAGAGACCCCACCTAAGTTGAGTGCCACTATTGCAAGGTGTGTACATCTTGTCATGCTGGAGGCTGTCCTATAGCAGTGTCCCCTGCTTTCTCCCAACATTGTTGTCTGATTTCTCCTAGCAGTTCATGTAGGGCTTTCTAGCACTATAATGGGCTAACCATCTAAGAACTGGCTTCCTTTCAGGCTCCAGTCATATCTCTTGATGTAGGTCAGCAGCTGATGGTGTCTTCAGCAATAGGGTCTTATCTTTTACCTCAGGTGGGCAATCAAGTGCTTTGACAGAAGCCTGTCTTGTTTGGGGGACTTTGGAGGTTTCCGTGATCAACAGGTATTGGGAGATTCACATGTTTTAGGGTTAGGCTTCATTCCTCCCTCCTGAGGGCCCTTCTTATCAGACAGTACCCCCATAAACCTTTGGAGGAGTTTATCTTTTAGCCTACTGTCCAGAAGTAAGGCTTCTATGGTACCTATTTATTTTAGATTTAATTTTGTGTATATCTACGGCTGCCCTCTCATTCCCTCCCTCCAAACACTTCCATCCCTATTATCTGTCCCTCAGTTGCATGCCAGGTTTGCTTGCAACTCAAGCTGTTCCTGGTTAGGAACTGCAGATGAGGGAGAATATGCAGCATTTGTCTTTATGCGCTTATGTGAGTTCACTGAGTATGATCTGTTCCAAGTCCATTCATGTTCCTGCAAATTTCATTATGTCGTTTTTCCTGACTGCTGAGTAGAATTCCATTTTGTATATGTACCACAACTCGTATATCCATTTGTCCAGTGATGGGCATCTGGGTTGATTCCAATTCTTAGCTATTGTGAATTGGGCAGCTATAAACATGGTTGAGCAGATGTCTCTATGTTGAAGAGAGGAGCCTTAGAGCAGAGGCCCACTAGAGGAGTAGCTAGGTCAATTGGTAGCTCTATTTTCATCTCTTTCAGGAGTCTCCAAATTGATTTCCATGGTGGTTGTACAGTTTGCACTTCCACCAGCAGTGAATGAAAGTTCCTTTGTCCCTCCCCCCACCCACATCCTTGCCAAAATCTATTGCTGTTAGATTTTTTAATAATTGCCATCCTAGCGAGAGTAAGGTAGAATCTCAGAGTTGTTTTAATTTGCATTTCCCTGATAATTAAGGATGTTGAACATTTTCTTAAGTGAGTATTGGCCATTTACATTACCTCCTTTGTGAATTCTCTATTCAGTTCACTGCCCCATTTTTAAGTGGGTTGTTTGATTTATTTTATTACTTACTTTTTTGAGTTCTTTGTAGATTCTACTATACCTCTATCCATGGTATAGCTGATGAAGATTTTCAGATCGTGGTCTGTAGTCTCTGTGTATGGTACATTTGTCTACAAAAGCTTCTTAGCTTGATGAGCTCCCATTGGTTGAGTGATGAATTTCCTGGGTTACTGAGGTAATGTTCAGGAAGTTTTTTCCCACTCCTATATTGTGGAGAGTTCTGCCAATTATTTTCCTCCAGGTTTTTAAGAGTTTCAGGTCATATATTACAGTCTTTAATCCATTTGGAGTTGACTTTTGTGCATGGCAAGAGGAGTGGGTCTAGTTTCATTTTTTTACATCTATTTATCCAATTTGTCCAGCACCATTTGTTGAAGATCCTGTCTTTTCTCCAGAGTACATTTTTGGTACCTTTGTCAAAGATCAAGTAGCTATAGTTACTTTAACTAATGGCTAGGTCTTCGATTCTTTTTCATTAGTCTATATGTCTGTTTTTATGCCAATACCATGCTGTTTTTGTTACTTTGGCTTTGTACTATAGCTTTAGATTGGGTATGATGATACCTCCTAAGGTGTTCCTTTTGCTGAGGATATTTTTGGATATTGGAGGCCTTCTGCCATTCCATATGAATTGTGAGGTTGTTTTTTCTATCTCTGCAAAGAATGATGTTGGGATTTTTATTGGTATTGCATTGAATGTATGTATTGATTTTGGTAAAATTGCCATTTTCACAATATCAATTCTACCTATCCAGGAGCATAGAAGGTCTTTCCATCTTCTCACATCCTCCTCAATTTCCTTCTTGGGTGTTTTTGTATTTTCATTATATAGGACTTCAAACATCCTTAGTGTTATTCCAAGGTATTTGATTTTGTGTGTGTGTGTGTGTGTGTGTGTGTGTGTGTGTCTGTGTGTGTGTATGTGTGACTATTATAAATGGGACTGTCTCACTTATTTCTTTTTCTGTATGTTTGTCATTTGCATACAGGAAGGCTACTGACTTGTGTATGTGAATTTTGTAACCTGCCACATTGCTGAAGGAATTTATCACCTTTAAAAGTATTATGAAAGAGCCTTTCAAGTCTCTTATGTAGGACCATGTCATCTACAAATATATTTTGACTTTTTCCTTTCTGATTTGTATCCATTTCATGTCTTTCTCCTGTCTTATTGCTTCAAGCACTATGTTGAAGATCAGTGGTGAGAATGGACACCCCTGTCTTGTTCCCAATCTCATGGACAATGCCTTGAGTCTGCTCTGGATTTAGTTTTAATAGGTGATCTGTGTTTAGGAATTCATCACCTATCAAAACTAAATGCACCAAACACAGGTGCAAACTAGGATTTAGTTTTGACAGGTGATATGTGTCTAGGAATTCATCCATGTCTTCCAACTTTGTGGAGTAGAACTTTTGGGTCACTCTTGCTTTGCTGTTGCGCATACACCAGTCTACCTTGCCTGCAAGCTTCCAGATTCTCCTGACTCTGCCTTCCATTGTCCTAGGTGCATTGGGATCACAGATATGTAAGTCACTTTGTGTCCAGCTTTACATGTGTGCTAAGAAATTGAACTTGGGTCAGCAGGCTTCCAGACTTACAAGCAAAAAAAAACTTTAAGTATTGAGCCATCTTCCCAGCTCCACATCTACCTTTTTTGAGAAAGAGTTCTCACTGGCCTGGAGCTTAACAATTAGGCTAGTCTGGGTGGCTAGCAAGCCTCAGGGATCCTCCTGTCTCCACTTTCCAGGCTTTAGGATTAGCAACGCACACCACCATGCCAGACTCTATTTTTATATTAATTCTGGTGACTAAACTCAAGGACAAGCACCATACTGAATGAGCCCCTACTGCTCTTTTATAAATGATTCTCAGGAATTCATCATTTGTTGGGTGTACCGTGATTGCTTATGTTCATTCTATAGGTTATTCCACAGCATTCATAATGTGCCTTTTAGGTGGAGTACTATATACTGTCCCACAGTGAGGCTCACTTAACTAGCTTTGTGTTCATGAATAGCCTTGAGCAACTTACCTAAAAGCTTTTCTGTAAAATCGATGTAATTTTAGTATATGTTTCACAGCATGGTTGGGGGAACAAGTCATGGGGATCATGAGAAACATTTGTAACAGCACTGCCACATAGTTAGAGGTTTGTTCTTATTAAGTGATAACTATTTTGATGTATCCAGGAGCTGACGTGGGCTTTTAAATAAGAGTTCCTAAAGTTCACAGCTATATTAAGAATATCCCAGAACTGGTGAAAATTATTTGTAAGTGGGTATAGCTTCTCTGTAGGCTCATGGTTAGTGGGGGCTTCCCCTTGGAATCTGGGCTCCTGGTCTAAACTGATCTCATTCCCTCTTGAAGATTCTGTTTGTATTTTTTAGAAGTCAGCAAGAACTATGGGCAGCCTAACTCCATCAACAGGACCTGAGATGATGGCTGACTCTCAGGCAGGAGATGAACCACCCCTAACACATCACCTCAGACCCAAAGGAAACCATAGAAGTGGTGAGATGAGCAAGAATGCTGCTTCCACAGCAAGTCAGACAACCTACGCATGGGTAATGGAGATAGATATGAAGGATACAAAAAATAATCCAAAGAAGAAAGCCAGAGACTCTTAAGAATTCAACAGTAAAGCAGATTTAAAACTCACCCACCATGCTTCAGGGAATTTTGCAGAAGTGGGGGCAATAAAATTGTAAGAGCCATGGTGGTAGTGGGGGTGGATATCTAGAAGCATTGCCTCCTTCAAAAAAATAAATAAATAAACTGGCTACTGCTTACACAATTCATACCCCTCCATCCCATGGACCATTCTCACTGATGAGGGCCCTCAGTGAATTGAGGGCAGGAAGGAGAGAAATGGGGGTACCAACACAAGACTTATTCATATATAGTTTCTACTTATTAACAATAAATAAAATGAAAATAATTATAAAATAAAGGTAATTTGTCTAGAGTTTAGCATTTTTATTGGAACATGAGGCCAAATAAAAGTGAGTATGGTATGAACTAAACCAGCAAATATACAAGACAAAATTTCCCCTTAACTACTTCACAGTATGACAGAGGAGATGATAAGAAATAGTGAGCACCAAATGTAGCAGCAGTTATGTAGAAGTGAACCCAAGATGCAATGGGACATGGAGAATGGCCACCAAAAGAGTGATGCAACAATCAAGGTTCCTTAGAGCAGGTGGCATTTCAGCTAAGTCTATAAGGATGAAGATGAGACAGAGGAGTCAGGATGTGCCAGACAGAGCCAAGGTCATGTGCAGACTGATGAGCTAGTGTGGGCTTTCTGAAGATGTTGAATATGAATGCAACAAAGAGACACTGGGAAACAGGATCAACAGAGGTCTAGTCGTGAAGGGCCTTCATCAACTACTATGCTGAGCACTTTACATTTTATGCAGAAAGGCATTATGGCTGACATGCCAGTGCTCACTGGTATTTCCAATTCACCTCCCTCCCCAGATAGAACATACATTTTCTTGCCCCACTGCAGATGTACAAAAAGGCCATGTGACAGATTCTGACTCATGTGCTGGGACTTGAGATCATGATATATTTCCAGGGCAAGTGCTCTCCTATGAAGGATGTTATTCTCCAGGTCCTGCTAACTTCACAGACTGTAAAGACCTTGTTTGAACATGAAAAGACAAAAGCTAACAGTGAGAGTGTCAGAATTACATTAGTGATCGTCCAGGACTAGGACAAATAAACTTTGGAATATCATTTTGAGGTTATGAAAATATTGTAAAAGAGATTGGGGTAACGAATGCACCAGTCTATGAACATACTGAAGGCTAAGGAATTTTATACTTCAGGTGAGTGAGTTGCAAGGCATGTGAATAAGATCCCAATAAAGCTGCTAGAAAAATAAACAATTGTAGACTTAGAAGTCAACTGGTCTACCACTGAGCGATGCCTCCTAGGCTGCAGCTTTTGAATGAGTGAAAAACAGTTGTTGCCTTAGACCACTGAGAATTGGGGTTATGTATTACTACACCATCTCTTAGTGTAGCTAGTATAATTATTCCTGAAAGGCCATGACCATTACAGATAGGAGCTTACACCTGAAGCATGTGAGTCAGGGTGGTTTGATTTGAGTTTGGGATGGCTCTGGTAGCAACGAAGCTGGTGCAGTGGCTACCAAGTGAAGCAATAGTTGTCCAAGCAGTGTGTGAAGGTTAGGTTTTGTTGTCAACTTGTTCTTTTTAATTATCTTTGTTTAAATATTTTATTTATTCATTTTTAAGCAGAGAGATAGAGATAGAGATAGAGATAGATAGATAGATATATATATATATAGAGAGAGAGAGAGCAAGCACCAGGGCCACCACCTTGTGGGTCTGGCATATGTGGGTACTGGGGAATTGAACCCAGGGCCTTTGGCACTGGAGGCAAGTGCCTTAACTGCTGAGCCATCTCTCCAGCCCCTTTTTAATTATCTTGAGTGGGTCTCTGAGGATGTTTACATGAAGGCAGCCTCTCAGTAGAGGGCAGGAAGTAAGGAAGCTCAAGGAAGCTAGAAATTAACAACCCTTCCTGTGTGGGCAGTGCAGGAAGGAAATTCCAGAGACTCAGGAAGCCATTAATCTGGGATAAGGTTGTAAGACCTCCACCCTAAGGCTTTATAAAGGGGAAGGAGATTTCTCTCCCTCCTGCCCCCTGCCTCTTTGCTGTTGTGAGGTGTTGGTGATGAGTTTCTCTTTCTGCTTGGACCCATGAAAGGGGGCAAGTCTTTTTCACTGTTATGGAACTTCCCCTGGATCTGAAGCTTCAATTAATCCTTTTCCCCATAAACTGTGCCTGGTTTGGAGATGTATCTCAGCCGTGTGTAGCTGATGTGACACAGTGCTTCTTCAGTAGGGAGAGTGGATAATCTCCATTCTTTCTTTCCTTCTCCTCTTACCTTCTCCATTTCTCCTTTTCATTTCCTTCCATCCTTTTGCTTTTTCTCTTTCTTCTGGAAGATCTAGCTTTTTTAAATTTTATTCTATTTACGTGTGCATGCACACACACATGTTGATGTGTAAGTATATATGTGCAGACATGCACATGCCATACATGCCATGGAACACATGTGGAGGTAGGAAGACAACTTTCAGATTACTCCTTGCCTGTCCACTTTACTTGAAGCAGGGTTTCTCACTCTGGATACTTGCTTTGTATTGTGGTCAGCTTTCTAGTTGCTGCGCAGAAAGAACCCAAGCAAAGGCAGCTTGTGGAGGAATGGGTTTATTTGGCTTATGGACTCGAGGGGAGACTCCATCCTGGCAGGGAAAACGATGGCATGAGCAGAGGGCTGGACATCACCTCTGCCACAGCACTGCAAACAGCGGCAGGAAGGTGTGCCAAATACTGGCAAGGGGCAGCTGGTTTATAATCCCCATAAGCCCGCCCCAACAACACAGTTCTAGTGAGGTTCTAATTCCCGAATTGCCATCAGTTGAGGATCGATCTATCAGAACACATTCAATTGTTTGTGGGGGACACCTGTATCAAACCATGACACTTTGCTTGTTCTTTGCCCTGCCACAAACTTCCAGGAAATTCTCCTGTCTCTTTTCCCCTATCTTTCAGTCAGCATTTGCATGCCAGGATTACAGAAGCCCACCACCATTACTGGTTTGTTACATGCTGTCTGGTGATTGCACTCAGGTACTCCAGCTTGAGTGGTGAGTTCTTTATACACTGAGCCATGCCCCTAGCCCCAGAAAGATATGCATTAAGGGTAATTTAAAAAGAAATGAATCAAGTAGGATGTGTTCATAAAGAACATACAATTGCATCTTCAGGAATTGTCATGAAATATGACAACTCATCAAGTTAAGGCAACAACATCATCTGTCAACAAAAAGTAACTGATCCGAGGAAGAGCAGTTCAAAAATACTTGAATGCAATGCTGTCCAAAAGAATTTTCTGCAATGGTAGACATGTCCTTATGACTGTACTGTCCAATGTGAGGTCTACAAGCCACGTGAAGACTTAAAATGTGATCCCCTCTTGAAGATATAGATGCTCATGAGTTAAATAGCCAGTAATGAGTTCTGTCTTTTCTTCCTTCTCCCCTAGGTCCTCCAACCCTTCCTCTTCCTTCTCCTCCTCTCCACCTCTTTCTCCTTTTTGTGGCACTGGGGATCTAACCCAGATTCACATGTGCTAGGCAAGCCCTGCACCTCTAAACTACAGCCCTAGATCTATGAGTCCTTTCTTATGCACAGGGGATTGTTGAGTCCTGCAAATAGGAAAGGATGTGTATTTCTGGATCCATGGAAAGCCTGTTACTCCTACTACTCATAAAGTCCAACAATGGTCACTAATTCTTGTGACAGAATTTAAGAAACCTATTAAGGAGGAAAGAAAGGACAAATTTGAAAGCTAACATATTTATGAAGAGTTGATTATAATTTGCTCAACACCTGGTGGGCGTGAACTTGAGCATTCTGTGTGTCACACCAAGGGGTGTGTGTGTGATCATCTCCATGCAGTGACTAGTTTTACATATTCTTTTTTTTAAACCCTCCTCAGGGAGTCATCACTGCTATGTGTTCTTCGTGTGAAAGGAATGGCCTCTGCTACTTTTTAAAAAATATTTTAAGCAAAGATACAGAGAGAGAGAGAGAGGGAGAGAGAGAGAGAGAGAGAGAGAGCATGCACCAGGGCCACCACCTTGTGGGTCTGGCTTATGTGAGTCCTGGGGAATTGGATCCGGGGCCTTAGGCACTGGAAGCAAGTGCCTTAACCGCTGAGCCATCTCTCCAGCCCATAGTTTTACATATTCTGAAGCTAAACAGAATTGATTCTATAGCTTCCTAATGATCTGCCCCCAGGTGCTATTATTCTTGATGACAATTAATCAAAATGAGAACGGACTGCATAGAAGGAAGGAAGCAAACTCAAATATCCAGCCTTAGTCAAGAACACTAGCACAGGGGAATGAATCATCGGGCCTGCTTGGCTATGACAGGTACATCAATGCAGCGGAGAGAAGAGAGTGGCATTTCCCAGGCCATGAGCCTGAATCTAGATGGAACAAAACCACATAAAACTCATAGCTGCCTATGATGTTGATATTAAAATTGTTTTCATACAAGAGCTTGGGTGGTAGTGATGGTTTGCGGTCTAAAACATCAGGCATCATGGTGGAGAACCCAAAGGGATGTTTTCTTTGTTTACTCTGATCAGTGTCAGAAAGTGGCTAATTTCTCTATTAGATATTCCTAAATATAAAAATTTTTAATGTGTATGCATGTATTTCTCAACCATCTTATTCTATACTCTTTTTTGTTTGGGTTTGGGGCCTTTATTTGTTTGCTTATTTGTTTTCACGAATGTATATGCCTGTGTGGACATGTGTGCACGCTCATGTGTGGGGTACATGGGTGTGCAAGTGTGTGTCTAGGCCAGAGGACAACCTTGGGTATCATTACCAGTAACTCCATCCACCTCCTTTAGGTCTCTCACTGGCCAGACTAGCTGACCAGTGAAGGCCTCATGTTGCTGCCTCTGCAGTGCTGAGATTACAGGCAAATGCCACCATGCCTGGCATTTTCCATGAGCACTAAGACTCAAACGTGGGTCCTTGTGCTTCTGAGGCAAGCACTTTACTGACTGAGCTATGTTCCTATCCCTTACTTGAGTTTTGAGAGAGGGTCTCCTATAGCCCACATTCCTGCCTCCCCCGGTTTCCTCGGTGCTGAGGATTGAAGCCAGGGCTGTGAGCAGGTTAGGTAAGCATTCTAGCAAACAGGCTATAGTCCCTGCACTAATTGATTATTTCATCAAGCCAGGCCAGTCTTTTATGGAACCAGAGAGCTAGTATAGAACTTTCATATAACCATCAACTTTTGTTACAGGTAAAAGTCATATAACGGCTGGGAGAATGGTACCTGGGCTGTGGCTGGTGCCCCATCATCAGTGGCAACGGTGCCGCATCATCAGGGAGCTGGTAGAAGGGTACATGGGGTGTGGGCAGTGCCCATCATCAGGAAGCTGATAGAATGGTACCTGGGGTGTGGGTGGTGCCCTTCATCAGGGAGCTGGTAGAAGGGTACCTGGGGTGTGGGCGGTGCCCCATCTTCAGGGAGCTGGTAGAAGGGTACCTGGGGTGTGGACGGTGCACCCTCATCAGGGAGCTGGTAGAAGGTACCTGGGATGTGAGCTGTGCCCCATCTCAGGGGCTGCTGGTGATGGTTGGTAAGTGCAAGTTCTCCAGGCCTCACAGATGCCAGTGTATTCACAGTATTGTGTTATGAAAATGAAGTGAGATAATATAAGGATATATTTTCCAAATAGTAAATAACAGTAGCAATGGTGACATTGTTATTGAATATATGTGTTAATCTCTTCAGGTGTCGTCTCAAATGCATAGAGAGTGTAAGAGATAGAAATCACCTAAGTTTTTTAAAATTTATTTTTTGTTAATAATTAGACACACCGTATGAACAAGTCTTGTGTTGGTACCCACATTTCCCTCCCTAGTCCCAACTCACAGATGCCCGTCCTCAATGGGATTGCTCAGTGGGTCCATGGGATGGGGGGTTATGAATTGTACAAGCTGTAGCCCGTTTATGTTGTATGTGTGTTGTTGTTATTGTGGTTGTTATTGTTGTTGCTGTTGCTGTTGTTGAGGGAGGCGATGTCTCTGGATATTCTCCCCCACCATGACTCTTACATTCTTCCTGCCACCTCTTCCACGAATTTCCCTGAGTTGTGGTGGGTGAGTTTTAAGTCTGTTTTATTGTTGAGTTCTTTAAGAGTCTGTGGATTTCCGTTTTGGACTCTTTTGGGCATCCTCAGTGTCTATCTCTGTTATCTTTCATGGGTTATCTGACTTGCTGTGGAGGTAGCACTATTGTTCATAGAATCTGTGGCACAGAACAGACCCTGCCTCTGCTCATACGAGCCCATTAAAATCAGGACTCTCGCCTGTTTGTCTCATTTTATAAATGGTGCTTTTAAACCGATCTCAGGAATAGGGAAATGACTCAGGGAGTAAAGTGCTCATCAAGCAAGCTTGAGGACCTGAGTTTGGATCCTCAGAACATAAAGCCTAAATGTGGAGGTGAACACCTGTAAAATGGATTTTAATGTAAGCCTCGGTGTGTGACACGAGAAACTCACTAGGTTTAACTAAGATGGGACTTCAGAAGATCCCAACAGAATGAACAAAGGATATTACAATAAATTTTTAAGCCTGAAGGTAAGTGACAAGTTAATGAAAGGCTTTTTTGAGAGAGAAGAATTGTTTGCTTATAGACAATGAAATAGACTTAAATTTTCAGTGGTAAAGAGTCCACGAAATGGGTGGAAAGGGAAGAAGGTACAATATGGAAACTTCTAAAAGACACACAGGAGTGGAGTCCAGAGACAGGGGAAGCCACTTAATATCACAGATAGACATTGTTTCCTTGGGTAAAAGTGGAAAAGCGAAAAGTGATGGGTATGGATCAAGGTTAGTTTGGAGTTGGGCATCTATTATGTGTATCTGGGAGGTTGGGGCAGGAGGATTGTGAATTTGAGGCCAGCCTGGGCCACTCGGTAAGACCCTGTTTCAAAACAAAAGTTAATCAGTAGCGGGGGAGCTGAGAAGGTGCCAGAGTCCTGGAGATGAAATGTGTGAATGAGAGGAAACGTGCAATGTCAAAAGTTTAAGGCCCTTGGAGACAGTGGCTCTGTAGAGACCTGAAGAGAAAGCTGATAAGGCAAAAGGTAGCCATTTCTTCTCACCGTGTTCAGCTGCCCAGGCTTGAGCCCAGAGAGGAAAGACTTGGAATAATTCAAAGCTGAGTTCCAACAAGGAGAAAAGAGAGTCTGTTAGCCAGTTTTCCTTCATTATGGCAAACCTCACAAAGTAAAGGTCAATTTTGGAGGGGCCAGTCCCTGAGTGTCCCCATTGCTTGGTGCATTAGGGGGGAAGCACGCGGAGAGCAAACCCACTTATACCATGAGTGGGGGAGCAAGGGCCCCGAGGAGTGGGCCAGGGGCTCTAGGGACCTGCTGCAAGTCCCCACTTGTCAAAGTTTGCACACATCCGGGAATCCCCATTCGGGGAACTAAAGGTTAAAACTTGGAAAATGTTGAAGATCCAAAGTGAAGCAGGGAAGGACGGCTGAGCAAAGGCAGGTGAGTGAAATGACAACAGTGTCCTGTGCAAGGAGCTCAAGGCAGAAGGAAAGACGGGAGGGAAGTGATGGGATGGGGCAGGCCGTTGAGTAGGTGCACCAGGAGCCAATCAAGGGATTCCAGCTCCAGGGTGTCAGGTTAAAGAAAAAGAGGACGCTGAGAGAGAGACCACAGGGCTGGGGAGATGGCTCAGTGGATCAAGGAATTTGCTTGCAAAGCCTTTTGGCCCCTGGTTTGATTCCACTTAAAGGCAGATACCCAATATAATACATATATCTTGATTTTGTTCACAACTACAAAAGGCCCTGGTGTGCCCGTGTGTCCATGTTCTCATCCTCTCTCCTCTCTCTCTCACTCTCTCTCTTCCTATCTCTCCTTCTTTCTTTCTCTCTCTCAAATAAATGAAAATTTATTTCTTATTTATTAAAACTAATATTAAAATTTAATTAATTAATTAAAATTTTATTTATTTATTTATTAAAATTTGATTAATTGATTTATTTATTGAAATTTAATTAATTTAAGTAATATTGAAATTTATTTATTATTTATTTTATTTTCTCAAATAAATAAATGAAATTTTTTTTAAATAAAAAAGAGAAATTCTATCAGAAACCTGGGTAAACGAATGAAAGTGGACATTGACTAGTTTGTCACCACAGAAAGATAAAACAAGAAGTGACTGAGAAGCCCAGAGAGGGAAGGAGCCAGCACAGACGAGTCGTGGCTGAGCCAGTATTTGGAATGAGCAATCGGATGCTCATGGTCTGTGCGCTGTCCCTCTGTGTGAACTGCACACACTGAAACCCTAACCCATGACTGTGCTCGGTTGTTTTGTTGTTTGAGACGGGGTCCCATGAAGCTGGGGCTGGCCTTGAACTCCTGAACCTCTTGCCTCCACCTCCTGGCTGTGATTACAGGTAAGCAGCACCACTTCTGGCTCTCCATACTTGGAAATTGGGTGGTACTAAGGTAAGGACATTTAGGTGGCCCCTAATCCAGTATGACTGCGGTCCTCATAAGGGAAGGGGAGGACACATGATAAGACACAATGTCGGAACGTGAGAGAAAGGCACAGAAATCCAGAGATTGCTGATTCCACTAAACTAGCTCTCCAGTGAGCCCCAGGGATCCTCCTGTCTCCGCCTCTCCAGCACTGGGATGGCAGGTGCGTGCTGTCATGCCTGGCACCTTGCGTGGCAAGCAGTGTACCCACTGAGCCATCTCTCCCCCAATCCCTGTATTAG
>PVHP010014607.1:0-21359 GCA_004024765.1 Zapus hudsonius
CAGAGGCATGGCCAGGAGAACCTGGCTGAATACTAGGCTATCCATGGTCCCCTGTCACAAGGACTGATCCAGACGAACAATGGAGGAGGTTATCCAGTGGAGGGGGGAGGGGAGGGCAGTGGGGAATTGGGGATAACAACACATTGTTTGCCCACTAAATGTTGTAACTCATTATGGACAATAAATTAAAAAAAAAATACAGTTGGAAGTTCTGTTTGTATGTTTCAGAAGGCAGCGAGAACTGTGGACAACCTAATCCCACCAATAGGACCTGAGATGTTGCCTGTCACTAGGCAGGAGATGAACCAGCCTTAACTTATAGAGCCCAAGCAAAACCTTTGAGGAAGTGTCAAGATAAGCAAGAGACCTACCTCCACAGCAAATCAGATGGCCTGGGGAAGGATAAAGCAGACAGACACCGAGGATCCCCAACACAATCCAAAGCAGAAATCCAGAGACTCTTAAGACCTCAACAGTAAAGCAGACTTAAAACTCACCCACCATGACTCAGGGATCTGAGCAGAAGAGGGGGTGGAAAGATTGTAAAAGCTATGGTGAGGGAGAGAAAGAAAAAAATCTGGCTACCTCTGGTACAATCCATAATCCCCTATCCCATGGACTGGTCCAGCAATCCCATGTAGGAAGGCTCCCAGCAGGGTGGGAACAGGGAGAAGGGAAATGGGGATACCACCATAAGACTTGCTCATGCAATGTACCTAATTATTTACAATAAATATGGAAAAAAGAAGTGTCTGCCTATATGAAGAGATACAAACTATTCCCTGCTTCTGTGAACCACATGGATGATTTGCAGAAATGCTTCCAACTTGGGAAAAATACTCTGGATGCCAATACTCCATTTACGTTTACTGCCATCATTTCCAAACATTTGAGTTGTTGAGAAATTGTCTAAATTTCATTCAAAAGTAGAAAAAGATAAAAATCATAATTTTGGAAGAAAAATCATATGATAGAACTTTTATTACTTAAGATTTGAACATATTAGAAAGAAAAAACATGAAGTAGTGTGAGTGGTGACAGGGGAGACAGATGAATGGAAAGGATCACACACATGTGTAGACCATGTGTAGATCACACACATGTATAGATCATGTGCACATCACACACACATGTAGACCATGTGTAGATCACACACACATGTACAGACCATGTGCAAATCACACACATGTGTAGACCATGTGTAGATCACACACACGTGTAGACCATATATAGATCACACACACACACTTGTAGACCATGTGTACATCACACACATGTGTAGACCATCTGTAGATCACACACATATGTAGACCATGTGTAGATCACACACATGTGTAGACCATGTGTAGATCACACATACATGTAGACCATGTATAGATCACACACACACACTTGTAGACCATGTGTACAACACACATGTGTAGACCATCTGTAGATCACACACATGTGTAGATCATATGTAGATCACACACATGTAGACCATGTGTAGATCACACATGTGGGACTATATTTAGATCACACACACGTGTAGACAATGTGTAGTTCACACACACTTGTAGACCATGTGTACATCACACACATGTGTAGACCATGTGAAGAAGGCTTTAGTATATGATTACATGATGTTTCTAATGCATTTCACATGAGCATAGGGGAGAGAATGAAGCTGCTCAGTAACTTGAAAGATTGTATCTTTTAAATGGCTGTGTGTTTATTCCATGACCTTCTATCAGAAATGGCAAAACACATGAGCTGCTGGGCCTGGGTCGCAGGAATGGGACCCCAGGGTTGCTGGAGCCTCCTCAGTGGCTTATGCTGGTGAGACATGAAATGAACCATTTCTGTGTGTGCTCTGGTGGAAAAGCACTACCTTTCACTGTACGTAAAAATACACTAGATGCATTTTTAATGTACACCTCCTAGAGTAGAGAACAGCAGCTAATGGTTGCTGGGAGAGAGGAGTCGGGTTCCTGAGTGGTGACATATTCCACAGTAAATAACCTTCTACCTAGGATCATGCGAGCGATCCTAATTTAACTCAATGGGTTAAAAAAAAGAAATCAAAGTGATATGGGGATTTGTGGGTAAAAGAAGGGTTTTAATAGGAGGGGAGGGGATAGCAGGAACATGGAGAAGAATGAGATCAAAATACATTATATACAAGGGTGGAAAGCTGCCGATCGTCCAGGCACTGAGCCTCCCTGGCCACAGGATGGGAGAGAGGCTGTGATCAGGAACTGGAGCCCTGGCAGCCCCAAGATGAAGAGAAAGTGTCCTTTCATAGCAGGCCTAGAAAGAAGGTAACCTGGAGAGTAGGAACCAGGGATCGGCTGTCTGGCACTGATGACTGAGCGAATGGTGACCAACAGCGACAATGGTTCAGAGGACAGTGTTTAATGCTTCTTCCACTTCCTGTCTCACCAAATGCACTTCAGGATCTCAGAACAATTCTCTCTGCAGATGCCCAGTGGGAATCTTTTCTAACTCCAGCTGATTTCAGCCTCCTTTTGTACCACCGCCCCCAAGTCCGGCCAAGCGTCTTGCTGCAGCTCAGGTCGAGCTGGGCTCTGTCAACAGCGCTTCTAAAACCTGATCGTTATTTCCCTGAGCTCGCTCTATCTTAACAGCCTTTTCTGGTTTCAATTATCCACAATCTCATCAAAACACTTCAAAGACTTCATCTTTCCAAGAATCCCTTTGTCAGGATATCTCTGTCCTTAAAATTTTTACAGTTTTCCTTGAAATTCCTTTCTAAATCCAGTTAAAATCTAAGACCATGGTTTTTGGGTCTACTGGAATTCCCCTCCTCTCATGTTTCTGTAGTATTTTGAAAATATTAATTTACCATTCTCTGCAGTCACTTCTGTCTTCTCTTCCACACCGGATCACACACGCCACACTGTCCACATGTGCACATTTTTCCCACTCTGTTTATTCAACCATGTCTAGAAATCTCCAGCATAATAGCCTTCAAGATTTTTTTTAACACAGTCATTAGATTTCCAGAGGTAAAAAAAAAATCATTTATTCCTTTCTTCTCAACTCTGAATAACTCTATGTCATAAAACACAGAAGATGATGATAACCTGGCTGAATCAAATAATAAATAATAGTAACAATAATTGCTTACATTTAGATAGAAGCTCACAGTATACACAATAATTTTTGGTACACCTTAGATCACTCTTCTCCACATCTTCCCATATTTCCCTTGGAGTTCTGTATACATAGAGTTAAGGAAGCATGACATACTGAGCTGTTCTGACTTTAGGATATAATTTTCCCATGATTTCTGTTTTCTCACTGTGGTCGTTTGAATGTATGACCCCATAGATTTGGGTGCTTTGTTAAGATGGAGCTTGCAACTAGAGCTAGTTACTAGCACACAGATCCCTGGTAGTGTGTGGGGTGTCACTGAGGGGGTTGCAGATCTCCAGTCCAGCCCTATTGGTGTGTTCAGAGCAGTCTGTGATGCTGGCTGTTTGGTGAGATCTCTCTGCCTGGAGCTCTGGAAGGGAGCCAGCTTCTTCCACGATTGATGGTGTTCCCCCAGAATTCATAGCCCTGGAACAAACCTTCTCCTTTCTTAAGCTGCTTCTTATTGGCTGCTTGTTCTAGCTTTGAGGAGCTGACAGAAACACTCACCTTACAAACTGGGATGATGAAGAATTTACCTCTTCCTGCCCTATACCACCAGGTGAGCTCCTGAGGATTAGAGACCCCAACATAAAAGGATTCATTTTACAATGTCATCAAGAGAAGACATGGAATTCTAGATTCCTGGCCTGCAGAGATACACAGATAACAAATTCCTCCTATCTCCTGATTTCTCTAGGGACACAGAAAAGGATACTCTGGGGTTCTAGAGTTTTCAGTCTTAAAACTGAAGACAGGCCTTGACCCTCAGACAAGCTGAGCAGGTAGCTTTGGTACAGATGACCTTGCTTGGAGGCAACTTCCTCATAGATGCACATCTTCCCCTGAGCACTGAAACATGCTACCTTGAGAGGATTGGGCTCTAAGAAAAGAAAATCAGATTACTGAATTAACACTCTGAAATTGATGTTGGTTCTATTTTTCTGAGTTTTAAAAAATGACAATATTCTGCAAGTTATTTTATCTAAACTACTGATTTCCACCTCCTGATTCTGCTTGGTGATCTGATGAGCTGGCCATTTTGGGAAAAAAAAGGCCAACAGGTTAGCTGTCAATTACCATCACTCTGTTGTGGTATTTTGTCTTTTTTCTGCTTTTTTTTTTTACAAACTACATTTTTTCATAATTAGACCAAAGGTACGTTTACATAAGCAGTGTGTGGTTATCATGATTGGGGGAAAGTGAACAAGTTTAGTAGAAGAAAAAGAAAATGGCAACACACACAAAATAAACATAGACACAGTGCCTGATGCGATATTAAATATTTTATTTATAATCATTCATCAATTATGCATTTTATTTTGAAAGAAATTGGAAGGAAAATACAGTGAGCTTTCATCTGATCTGTACCAACATCCACTGATTATAAATACATTGCCCCATTTTCTCTCTGACACACACATTATAAAGTTTTAGATATCAACAGTTTTCCCATAAATACTTCAGCATGTGTTTTCCTAAAATACAGAAGTCGCCGATGGTATTGTCTGACCATTTAGGTAAGATAGTCTTTGCCATTCTCTAAGTTTTAATGATAATGTTTTTCCTTATACTTAATGTGTAATGGGGGAGGGGAGGCTACTCTGAGAATATCCTTCTTCAAGAATACTGCATCTATTTTAGCATCCAAATCAATTATAGAATTTTGACTCCCATTTTACTGATGAAAAGGCACTGCTTCCCAGTCATGTATTCCCCTAGTTAATGAGCTGACGTTTGTCTGAGCTGCTAGTGGAATTCAGGACCCCAGACTCTTAATCTGCTACCCTCTGGAGAATCATTGTCATGGTTTGATCCAGGGGTTCCCCACAAACAAATGAATGTGTTCTGGATAATTGATCCTCAGCTGATGGCAGTTTGGGTTTTACAACCTCGCTGGAGCTGTGTTGTTGGGGGTGGGTTTATGGGGGTTATAAACCAGCTTCTCCTTGCCAGTGTTTGGCACACCTTCCTGCCACTGTTTGCAGTGCTGTGGCAGAGGTGATGTCCAGCCCTCTGCTCATGCCATCGTTTTCTCTGCCAGGATGGAGTCTCCCCTTGAGTCCATAAGCCAAATAAACCCATTCCTCCATAAGCCGCTTTTGCTTGGGTTCTTTCTGCGCAGCAACTAGGAAGCTGACTGCAACAATCATCCAGAGAAATCCACTGCGTTTCCTTAATTGCCTTCAGGATTATATTCTTAAGGGGGTTCCACAAACTCTACCCACCCCATGAATCAGTGCTTCCTCTCTGCATTCGTCCAAATGCAGAGCTAAGGCATTTCCTGTGATTACAACACTTAAGAGCCTCTGTGTGGGCAGCAGAGTGTGGATATGGTAAAGGAAAGAAAAGACTTCCTTTGCACCTCAAAAAAAAAGTCTGAATTGAGTGTTAGACATTTCTATCCTTAAAAATGTCCTGCCTTCAAATTCCAGCCTACTTCACCTCAGGTCCTGCATTTTTCCTCTTAGAAACAAAAGGATTAACTTCCTTGTATATTTTTATGAAAGTCAATTCAGCACTTTCAACCTTTACAATCAAATTAGCTGAACCTCTCGCTTTGCGTGTATAATCCAACTCTCAAAAATCTTTAAAGTTACACATGATACCGGTTAGTTTATGCTTTTAGTGTTGAATTCCATCTGAGTCATTTCGAGGACTGGATGGGGTAGTGTGTCTTGGGTGGGTGGTGATGGAAGGGAATTCTCATTATACAATATGTTAATGTGGCTCAGACAATGAAATGAGGTTTCTCTAGCCTTTTGAATAATTCAGAGGCGAGATTTACTTGTCTTTGAGCTTCCAGTAGGGAAGGGGCATTAATTGGAACCAGTTACCACCAATGGTAAGAGTGCAGTAGCCTCAGTGGGGCTGAAGTAAGCATTGGAGCTGAGGTTTATAGTAACTTATTGGGAACTATATCTGGAGTTCCCTTTCCAAAATAAAAAGTTACTCTTGAATGCATAAAGACAATAAAGGACAACTTCTTTTGGAGCTATGTAAATATAGACATTTGAGAATTGGTATCAAGCTAGATGAATTATTTTCTGCCTTTAAAAGTACCAAGGAAAGACACCCAATGTCCCCGAAACCAGACCACATTCTGATTTAATATAAATGAAAAGAAAGGCATTTAAGCATCATGGGAGATCTGTAATAATGGCATTGATGATTTTAAGTATGTTTTTAGAATGTTGATAAAATTAGATATTGTTTTAGCAGGTTTTTTTCTTTATTGCATACTAAAATTTGGGGGAAGGAAAGGACATTAGGTATCATAAAAGGAGTGTTTAAGGATATGAAATGCTAAATATATTTCATTCAAGTAGCATTGCTAAGATGTTTTCCCTGGATAAGTATTGCTCTCAAAACCACGAGTTTACCAGAGCAGACACACGGTGTGTGTGTGTGTGTGTGTGTGTGTGTGTGTGTGTGTGTGTGTGTGTGTGTATGTGTGTGTGTACTGTTCAGAATGCAGCATTAGATCATGGAGTTTTCAGTTCATTTTTCAAACAACCTTATAATGCTTTGAAAGTGAGGGGGAAATGTTGATGTCTATATTGTTTTAGAATGTTAGAAAGGATAAAGATATTTCAATAGACTATTCTTTAAGCTTTCCATAGGACAGAGAACATGACTTGTGACAACAGACAAGATGCCTGCTCTTTCCACAGAGCCCTGAAAGATGCCTGCTGATATCCTCCTATCTGATTCTCTTTCCAAAACTCTACTTTTCCAACCACCAAATGCATCCCAGCACTGAGGGAGCTCCCTGCCTAGGGAGCAGGCCAGCGCCCGGGTTAACACAGGTCTCTCCACAGCAGGGCTGACACCATCTCACAAGAAACAACTTCAGCAAGGAGTGATGATAAAAGAAATTGTAGGTGATTGTCTTTTGAAGATCCCCTCTCTTCTACCAGGCTCAAGATGAACTACTTCTCCTCCTATAACCTTTATCTTAGACTGAAGTTCCAACAGGGAAGAGATAATCTAAAAAAGGAGACATGTTCCTGTCTTTGGCTGAGAGACTATTACCTTTGTTCAAGTACAAAATTAGGAATGGACTTGCATCACAGGAATAGACTTATAAAAAACTGTGCAAGGCCAAGAACTCAGCCAGGTCTGGAATGCGTACAAATCTTACATCCTGCAAAACCTGAGATCCTTTTCTCTTTTGAAATGGCAGCTCTTTAATACCTATTTTCCTTGGCCAGACTTGAATTACAAACCTGTTGCTGTGGCTGGATACATGGCTCAGCAGTTCAGGTACTTGCTTGCAAAGCCCAATGACCAGGGTTCAATTGTCCAATACCTGTAAAGCCAGATGCATAAAGTGGCACATGCTAAAAGTCCTGGCATGCCTCTCTCTCTCTCTCTCTCTCTCTCTCTCTCTCTTAAAATAAATAAATAAAATGTTTTTTTTTAAAAAAACCTGTCTTTGTAACAGAGATGAAAGAGAAGCTGGCATTCAAGTCCTCTTCTCCCAGAAAAGGACTGATTTTCCTGTCTCATGGTTAAATTTACTTTTGTTCTAGACTTTACCTCATGGTTTCCTACAAATTGTAAGATGGCCAAAGGCATGGTGGGGAGGAAATTAGGCACATATGCATAAGTGTGCACATACAATCACACACACACACTGCAAAATCTGTAGATGAATTTTTCTTTATCGATTTGTTTACTGGCTTATTTTATAATATACAACAGTAGTTTTATTGGCCTAAGTACTGATATCCTTGAAGCCTCCTCTTCATTGTCATAATTTCTGTAGACAGATACTCCATCTTTATCCACATCTAGTTTTTTAAAACTTCGTACAACTACAAAGAAATGGTAGGAAGTGGCTGGTGGCCTGGTCCAAGATAAAAGGTCAGCAGCAGTGGGGACTGTGAGTGACGGAGGGAAAGATGGCTGTTGGGAAATAGTGGAGATTTTTTTTCAAAGGTAGTTTCCCTAAAGGAAGTAATAATCTATGTAGGAGACAGGCAAGCCAAGCCTCTATGTGAGTTCTGGAGATGAATCACATGTCTTCCTGTTAGTCACCAAAGGCTCTTACCCACTGAGCCAAGACCCTGGGCTTTAAATTTGTATTAGCCAATAGTGGGGGAAAAAGGAAGCAAGCAAAATAAAGAAAGAAAGAAAACTATTCCCAAATATATAGTTCTCTGGGTATTAAGAGTTTCATAAGTTTGTGTTATGTTCCACCAGATCCTTCAAAAATCAACTTTTGATTAATTTCATCAGTACCACTTTTAGATGAACCAAATAAAAATGTTGAAAAAAGTTTGATAAGAGAAGGGAATGGAGTTTAGTGGTTCTAGGAAGAAGACTAGAGATCAGATTTTGGGGCGAGCACAGAGTATGCCCAGGTGATGAGAAAGGGCGAGACACAGAGTATAGGGACCCAGAGGACAGAAATGGAGTCTAAAACCTATTGGTTATGTAGATATTTATGTACAAACATCATTTCTCAGATGCTCCCATAGGAAAATGTTCACTTATTGAAATGGTTAGTCAGCTTCATGTTGCTGAGACAAATATGCAACCAGGCACAGCTTATGGGAGGAACGGGTTTATTTCAGGCTGACACAATGCAGTGGGACACTGTCCATGGCAGAAGAAGCTGGCTCCCTTTTGTAGATCCAAGCAGAGAGCCAGAACCACCCAGCCAGCAAGCACAAAACAACCAAAGCTAAAACTGCTCTCCTCATATCTTTGGGCTGGAATTCAGATGTGCCGTCCCCAACATACCTTAGGGCTGGACCCAAGTTTAATAAAAAATGACTAAGAGTATGGGGCCAAATGTTCAAACTACCACAACAATGAATGCATCAAATCAAAAGAGATTCACCCAGCTGGAGAGATGGCTCAGTGGATCAAGCCTCATACATCACTTGGAATCTTCATTCACTACATGAAGGCCAGAAGCTATGGTGGGCTTCTGCAACCCTAGTGTGCCTACTTCAAGAAGGAAGGTGGAGACAGTAGAATTTGCTAGAAGCTCACAGATGGAATGATGAACAATGAGATACCCTACCTCAAATGAGGTGTACCATGAGGACTAACCCATGCATTATAGCAGCACTCACATCCCTGCTCTCACAGGGATACACAACAGGGAAAAAGAATGAATGAATGAATGAATGAATCAATCAATCAATAAAAAGAGTCACAAATGGCAAGGAACGGAAGGTCATCTGTTGGAGGAAGCGAACATTGTGAACCTACCTGATTGTAAAAATCTCACTATGACATTGTCTCATTATAACGGAAGCAGAAAGAGAACAGGGTGTTCTCAGGAAAGCAAGCCTGCATCTGTCTTCCTGAAGAGACGGGCCTGGGCACTCCTGGTGCTGATCCAGGGATCAGAGTCTGGCATTGTCATGACCATTAAAGTAGACGTGTAGATGTGGCTTTTAATTCCTTCAGTTAAGCCTTCTGGCTAAGTAAACATCAGCAACGCTGCCCAGTCAAGCTAGTAAACACTGTTTCTCACAGTCAAGTCTGCCTTCCATAATTCAGCTGGATCAATGTTCAGAAATGGAGCCTTAGAGAACCAAGGTCCTTCATCTTGCATTAATTCCTCTGCCTGTCCAATAACAGGCATGACACTGTGTTCTCCAGAGGCCTACTGCAGGTGGATTAGCTAGTGTCTATAAAGGATAATGGAGATTAAAGTGATACTTGTAGGATTGTCATAAATAACGAAAACATTAGCTATACATCATTATTCCAAGCACACATATTGAAGAATATTGAGTAAGAAACTGGTGACAGTTGGCTAGACAATTATTAGTTTAAAGGAAGGTCCATTGAAGAATGGTCTACTTGCCTTAAGTAGGATTTTGACCTTTGAGATATTTATGTAGTGTGGTAGTGAGTATTTTATAAAAGACTTGCAAATAAGACTAGATTTTTTTTTCAGTCTAGTTAGTGAATCTTCTTTTTCTTGTGTTAGTTTTTAAAAAGTTAGGAAGGATTTTGAGAAAATGATGAGGGAACCTTATTTGTGAAGATCTACCCTGTCATTGGGCCCCTAGGTCCCTTGCTGTTGACCTTTGTGGCACCTTCTGATGTGGCCCACTCACCTGTGCCTGTCCCAGAGGACAGCGAGCCATCCCCTTCACTCCGCAACCCAACTCCTCCAATTTCAAATACCTAGTATCACTATGAATCTTATCCGTTTTCTTCCTGAGGTCTATGACCCATGTTGTGGATTCTAGAACCCTAGGTAGTATCAACTAACATGTGAGGTCTACCAGATGCCAGTGAGAGACTTTGGAAACCACAGCTGTCTTCTTGATGCTTAAACACAGCAATAGCCTCATGCTTACCCGCCCCCCAAGGTTGGCATACTCTACCTTCACCTCAAAACCATCCCTTCAAGCTTTGGCTCATTTTTCATTGTGAACTGTGAGTCTCCTATGAAATGTCCCTTGGCACTATTATGGGATGAGCTTCTGTATGAGAAAATAATTTAAACAAATCTGCTATTTGTGACTGCTAGCTATTCTATTCTATCATTCTGAGAGGCAGAGCCACAATGTGAATGGGAAAGAAAGGCCCTTGCACACTCATCCCAGAACAAAATCCTAAAACAAGTAGGCTTTGCAAATGTGTATATCATTTCCACTGCATGGGTATGACTGGCATTTAACAGTGAATCGTGTGCTCTGATTATCTCTAGGACAGTGAGGTATATTCAAATCAAATGCAGCCTCCAATTATATTCCCAGTGTGAGTGGCACGTGCGGGGGCAGATGGATGTCTGCAGAGGGAACGCCTCAAGATCTTCACTTAGACATTGCTACTGGACATCGTGAACATAGGGCTGAGTTTGGGGCAAAGAGGGTAAGGTGAGGTAAACAATGGCAACAATTATTTCTGTGTTACTTATAGAAAGGCAAAAAATGTTTCATTAAGAAATCTTGGGCTAGAAAGGATAATTCAGAGAGGATTGTTAATTGAGAATTCTTAGGGTAGAAATGCTTCATATAGACTCCATGGGACCTGTGGAGGTTCACGGACAGAGCTTAGAGTGGAAGGCTTTGGTTGGATATAGACTTGCATAAGATGTGTGTGTGTGTGTGTGTGTGTGTGTGTGTGTGTGTGTGTGTGTGTGTGTGTGTAAAATCTGTGTATGTGATCTGTGGTGTCTGCACACATGTGTGCATATACAGTGCCCAAGTGCTAGTGAGTGGAGGCCAGAGGAGAATTTTGGGTGTTCTCTTATCACTCATTAACATACGTTGTTGAGAAGGGTCTCACCCTCAACCCCAATCTGCTGTTCATTAGAGAGCTCCATTGATTCTCTGGTCTCCACCCCCTGCAGACCAGACCGGGATTACAGATATTCATGGCCACACCCAGCCATATTTTGGGGAGTTGAACTTGATAGTTTCTGGGCCTGAGAAGCCCTCATGCTTAAGTGGCATGCTCTTAACTGATGAGCCATCTGCCAAGCTCATGGCAGAGCCTTTTTTCCATACTATGCTTAAAATGTTTGTTGTTAAATACACTTTCAATACAACCCAAAGTTTTTAAAATAGCAAACACACAAGAAAAGAAACAAGCCACTATATTTTTATAAAACCATTTCTAAAATCAAGACATTACAATGTAAGAAACAATTCCCCCAACTTTTGAATAGTGACAGAATTTGGCACTAACTACCTACAATTTGGTGACTTTGGTAACAGTCATTGAAGAGGGAATTAGAGATCGGAGCAGTGACGATTTGCTTCTAGCTGAGTTCTAGCAGTGATACTTAAACTTTAGCATGCGTCAGAATTACCTGGAGGGCTTCCTAAAATGTGGATCACTGGGCACCTGGGACTCTAGGTCCTTATGTTGTGGTCAAACCTTAGAAGTTGTATTCATAGCAATTTGTAGACAACACGCTTCACATACCACCCGTATCAGAGTTGTCTGAGCTCAGGAATATTCCACTGGACTCTCTTAGAGGTTTGTCTTTCTAGCTCTATGAGCAGGTAAGTGAAGGTCAGACGTTTTGCCAAACCTGTTCTCTGTGTCCAGCTGAAGATTTATTCCCTGTGAACTCATTAGTGTCACTGATTTATTCCTTTCTCCAGGTGGCAGCACCTCAAATTTTCACCATTTCCCCCAAAGTACAGAAAAGGGCCATGTGAAAGATTTTTTAAAAAGGAAACATGAAAAACAGAAACAGTTAACAGCATAGAGCCTTCACTCTAGACACAGCAATAAGGCTCCATCCAGCCAGGCACAGCTTTGGTGGTGTGAAATGAACGGTGCCCAGGGAATAGTGAATGTCATACACGTTACAACTCACTCAAAATAAATTGAGATGTTTTGGTTTTTTTTCCAGGGATTAACCCTAATGGCTTCTTAATTCCTGCTATTTGGTTCTGCTCTACGTGACAGCCCCATTTCTGAGGAGGGGCCACACAGCAGAATGTACTGAGCAGGGTAACAGAGATGGCTCAGGCTACTTTCTTGTCAATAAAGTGGAAAGGACTGGAAAGGACAGGAGTCTCTCAGGAGAAGGCAGAATTCCGTTCTTTGTATTCCCTCTCACCTGATTTTCATTTCCTGTGGGTCCTCTGATTCACTCGTAAGGGTCTTACTGTCTCTTAGAACATTTGAATGATACACCTACATTGGACATTGCTTAAATCCCACTTTTCTTCCTATTTTGAGAAAAAACAAACAAGTTATCTGTAGTCTTGCGTGTTCTGCTAGGTCTAAGTAGAAAATTTTTTAAACTTGCCTTCTAGGAGAAATATCTACCTTCCAAGGTCAGTTGACCAGACCAGCAGTGGACTCTCTATATGCATATTGGCTGGCTTTGGTTCTAGCCTTTCTATAAATCAGAACACTGCTATGGGGAGGCCAGAGGCAGCCTAAGGAAGAATGTCTCTTTTCCCACTTTGGGCCCAAATAGAAATAAATTCATTTTCTGATTTTACATATCTTATGACATTCTGTGTAGATATAGGAAAATGGCCAGATCAAGAGCTAGGTACTTATGATGGCTGAAATTCCAGAAATACTACATATCAAACCCATGATAGAACCTGTAGTATAACGATCCACCTACCAGCAGCATTAGTAATTCCCAAGAGCTTTCTAGAATGGTAAATCCTTGACCCCTTCCCCCGAGCTACTGGTGTCAGGTCCACCAGTTTGTGTTCTAACAAGACCTTCAGGTCATTTTGATGTTGGTTGAAGTTGGAACACCACTACCTTAGAGGAGTCAAGAAAGACTCAAGCAGCTGGTGACATGGAGATCAGAGACGGTTCAAGCGGCTGCCACACAAGGCATTATGTCACAGCTCAGTGACAATGACAGCCTGAGCATCCTGCAGAGAGTCGGGGCACTTGGAGTTGGGGGCTCAAGGGATCCACGAAGGCAGAAAGGACTAAAGGATCTTAACATGCCTAAAGCTGAAGTGGAGAGCGGCAGCCAACAAAGCTAAAGTCAGGGGAGCTAATGATGGATTCAGAGAGCCCCAGGGATGAGCAGGGAAAGTCAGAAAGGTGCTATGGGGTGAAGAGGTGGGAACACTGCTAGACATCTGCTCCCCCCAGCAGGAAGCCATTGTAGGCTTTGACAGAGGAAAGTCACTCGGCTTGACCTGTGTCTTAGATAACCAATTCTAGCAGCAAGTTATGGGATTTGACATTTGTATGCCCCAGTTTGGAGGCAGATAATGATGTGTTCTAATCCCTTCTACCAGTGACTGTGACTCCTAATTGAAGCTCTCCAAGGTTCTTTTTAAATCGTTGCCACATTAAAATAAGCATTGCAAGTGTAGTTTGAATGAGAGGCGCTTCTGGCCTGGTTGCATCCTGATGCCTGGCATTCTTTGTTATATAACTCTAAGGCATTTGATTAATTCATGCTGATCTCTTTTCCTAGTATTACAAAGAAAACAAAACTCAGGATAGGATGGCATTTCTCTCCCTCAACTTTTGTTTCCTTCCCTCTCTACCTTTCTTTTTTCTTTCTTCTCTTTCTCCTTCCTTCCTTCCTTCCTTCCTTCCTTCCTTCCTTCCTTCCTTCCTTCCTTCCTTCCTTCCTTCCTTTCTTTCTTTCTTTCTTTCTGTGTTGTGTGCTATGTATGCATGTATATGTGTCCATGTGGTACCTCACATGTTCTCAGGGTGCACTCGTCTGTGGTGGCCAGAATCAGGGGTCCAACTTCAATCAATCACTCTACAGTCCACTCATAACTGATCTCGGAGCCATATTTTCATGACTTTGGAGATTCTCAAGTGTCTGCTTCCAGAGGACTGGGGATACAGAAGCCATAGCTATGCCCAGATGTCAATGTGGGTCCTGGGGTTCAAACTCAAGTGGTCTCTCAGGTAACCTCAGGCCCTCACTCATTCCCAGGAAGTGCTCTTAACTGCTGACCCATCTCTCCAGCCCTGACCTTTAATACTTTACAGCAGCGGCCTTGTGCTTATGAGCCAGGCTGACTTCCTCTCTTCTGGTGGGATGGCCAGCCTTCTTTATCACACCATTGGTTTTGCAGTCATTCCTTCCACGCTTCACTGGGTCCAGTTGGGAACTTCCTCCTGCTTACAGTGTATACACCTCTCTCACTGTCAGATAACTCTTGACCCGATCTGTTCTTTGCTAAGTAATGACTTGTCTAAATATCAACCAGGCATTTCTCGGATAGGCAATAGCTGTATGACCTGGTGTGATCAGAGAATAAATACAGTGATGGTTGAGGGCAGGGTTTGGTAAGCAGAGAGGAAAGAGCACAGCAGTGCCTTCCTGCCAGCATATTCACAGTGACTCGCACTTGTGGGCTTAGTTTGATGTCTTGTGAGTGGGAATGTTCAAGGTCTCCATCAAACCACTTATTGTGACTTTCTCCTAGTTTACTCATTTTCTAAATAAGGACAAGGAGGGACTGGGTAGATGTCTCAATCAATAAAGTTTTTGCTATGCAAGAACGAGGTTCTGAATTCAGATTCTCAACCCCCATATAAAAGCCTGGAATGGCAGTGTGTGCCAGCTCTCCCCACACTGAGGAAGCTTAGACAGGAGAACCCCTGGGGCTTGCTAGTCTAGTAAAAGTGGTAAGTCCCAGGTTCAGGGAATGAACTTGTCTCAAAAAGGTAAGGTGAAGATTGATGGATTAAGAGACCTGACATCAACTTCTGGCATCTGCACACACCCATGCACATCTCCCCCCCCCCACATACAAACACAAATACACACATGTGCATATACCACACACACCATTAAAAGAACAATGTTATCCTCTCCTTGTGGTAAGATATGATACTTATAGCTCCACACTATTATTATCATGTCAAATTTGTAAGAAATTTGAAGCCCATACATTTAAGAAAAAGTACCAGTCTTGAATAATATTAGGCTGGTTTACAATAGAGCAGATACTCGCTTGCTATAACTCAAGCCCTGTGTATATTATTCTAGGTATTTAATAGAATACTATGCTGTTTGTTTAGTAAACACAAAAGTAACTTTAACTCTATATATGAACTTGAAACATCAAATAATTTAACATCAATATATTTACATTAATTTTATGCTTCAAAGAAGAATATAATATATACAATTACACAGAAAGATTTTAGGATTTAGGTTTGTAAAGTGAAATAAATCCATAATTTGTCTCTAAGGATAAATTTAATAGTTCCTTTCAAGGTAGATTCTATCTGATAGCCAGAGGACTTAAAACCATCACTTTGGGTAGCTGGAGCAACTCTCCTATTTCACATAGAGGAAGTTATACCACAGATCTTTGAGTTAGATGTAAGGAAGGAAGTTGCTAAGAGTTACAAACTGCACGAGCAGAATCTCATGTGAGAATGAAAACTCAATTCCTGTTTCCCTAGGATAGAGCTGGGGCTGATTGGACCAAAGAGACCGTGAAGATGGAGCGGGGATCTTGAGGAAGTTCTAATGAGAGAGGAGGGAAATAGAGAATCTTACAAAAAGGCAAAGCCTGGGCTGAAGAGATGGCTTAGCGATTAAGGCATTTGCCTGCAATGCAGAAGGACCAGAGTTCAATTCCCCAGTGCCCATATACAGCCAGATGAACAAGAGGGTGCATGTGTCTGAAGCTCATTTGCAGTGGCTTGGAGGCCCTGGTGTGCCCATATTCTCTGTCTGCCTCTCTCTCCCTCTCCCTCTCTCTCTCTCTCTAATAAATAAATAAAATATTTTTTAAAAAAGAAGGCAAAGCCTACTTTAAGTGACTAAGATGAAATTTTAGAACCACTTCCTGACACATAAGTGTGTGAATATTGACACTAATCAGTTTCAATACAGCCTATACTTGGTGGCTCACACACTTGACGTCACTGGTAGAATAGGTAGTGGCTAGGGATGATGGAGCCGTAAACTGGAATATGGAATATGGAAAGTATAGATTCACAAATCAAGTTGATGCATGAAATCATAACCCAACCCCTAATAGATAATAGCAGATATATCAAGTTCACCTTAAAGATCTGGTATATGGGTCTTCAAAATCAGACAATGACCTGATGGGAGCTCCCCTCTGACCTCCCCAAAGCTTTCTTAAAAGCAGCAGTAGTGACCAGGGAAGAGCAAACAAGCAATCAATAGGACCAATACTGAAAAGATGAGTGGAGTTGGAAGTAATGAAATCTGAGCACCACACATTCACTTGGTTATATATGACTCACCAGATTCAGATGTGTAGCTAGATTGTCCAGAGTTCCAGTGTTGCTAGGAAGCTGAAATACAAGGACAGGTGGAAAAGGACAGTAAATGAACGCAAGCCGAGTCATATGTCTTGGTGGCCAAGATGCAGGAGGATGGCAGTGACTGGCTAGAAATATGGAAGTAGGAACTGAAATTGTGGAAGGGATTGACGGGCATGAGCTTTGGGCCTCATGGAGGAAGAAGGCAGAGAATGAAAGACATTGTGATGAGAGAATAGTTGTGTAAGCTGAAGGTAAGCACAGCTACAAGGACAAAAGGCACAAGTGTCGCATGGGAACACGCGAAATGGAAAGTAAAATGACATAGGAATATGGCTGAAAGGACAGAAGACAGCTATAAACCAGAACCTTCTCAAAACAAGCAGGAGGTACAGAATGTGACAGATGAGTATGATGAAGAGAGGTGTGTCACACATCTCAAAGGAGCAACATTTGCAAAGGACTCTTGAGAAGGTGGTGTATGAAGGGTTCCTCTGAGTGATTTGGGCATGTGCCCAAATAATACCTCCTGAGTGAGTCATCCTTCAGCAAAGGCAAAAATGTGCAAGGGATTTTCAGCAAAGCAGCTTGGAGACATATAGGAACTAAGGATATGGGATAAGAAAAAGTTATGGGGTTAAAAAGTTATGTCATGGAGAAATATTTAAAAATAAAAGTATGAAGCAATAGAGGGAGAAAGGGCTCATGTTCTGATCACTAAAGTAGCAGGATGAGAGGCATCTGTCCATAGGGAATGGGGAAGAGAAGTTGGAGACGAGTGGATAACATTTCTAAGGAAGAAATTAATCATGACCTGTACTAGTACTTTCTAGGGAATTAGAAAGATCAGGCTAGATTTGTCCCAAGAGAAGAGTAATGAAAAGCAGAAAAAAATGTTGAAATGGGTCAAGATATATTATTTACAATCTGGCTTCAAATAACCCTTGGTTCAAAGGTAGGCTGCCTGACTTCCTTTGCATGAGAAAGTTTAACCCTCTTTCTTTCCCTTCCCTCCTGGGTTTCTTTGGACTTAGAATATTTCCTATGAGCAATGTGGAAATGGAAGAATATAGATCAGTTGGCAAGGGAAGATAGAATATCACAGCACTTCTATACTGTGGCCAATATTTTAAAGTTCAGAAGATACCAGAGGAGATGTGTGTTTTGAATCCAAGGTGGGGTGGGTGGGAGGCAGGATTCAGTGTGTTGCTGTAATACACTATAAAAATGCAAAGCAGCACTGTGAAGCCTGCTTCTGCATTCTTTCAAAAAGATATCAGTTCTCCTTGTACATGTTCCTGTTCCCGTCACCCTGTGCTTAAAACAATATTGTGCAAACAGCTGACTTTTCACAAAGTGATAAGAGGATCTGAGCTTGTCCAAGGGCAGCTGTGCAGAGTGGGCTCTTATCTGTCCAGATTCCCTCAGCTTCATTAACTATTAAATGCTAACCTTTCCTATTTAACAAGAGGAGACGCTAATTTTCCACAGTCTGATGAGAAAGATGTAGAGGTCTATCAAGGCCATGTCTCTCACAATTCTGCCTTCTGGAAGATTTGAGAGGGGGGAAGCTCATTAATATTTCTCAGCACTGCCATGACTATATTTTGCTCTTCGCTTAATTTGGAGCTGGTTGTCTGAATTTGATGCAGTAACTAGGTCTTGTGGAAAATGTTGGACACGATTGCCTGGACTCTCATCATGGAGAAGGGTCTCCAAGGGATAGTCTTGCTTCGCATAAGGATGCACAAGGCACTCCTGAGCTGTGTCTGTTATTTATCCTTGGCATTTCACCTCTTCAAGTCGGGCATTTTCTTCTACAAAGTCTTTGAATGTGAGTATTTAAGAAAATCTGAGCCTGTTTATATTTAGTCATTTTTCCCCACTACAGTGACAAAATAACTAACCCCCACAAAAAATGAAATCAAAGCAAATTAATAAAGTAAGAATTTATTTTAGTTTTGCAATTTCAGGGTGAAGTCCACCATGGTGGGGAAAGCAGGATGCTGGGAATGTGAATGAGCTGCTTGCATTACGACCACTGCCTTAATTCAGTCTCCAACTGGATAGAATAGTTCCACGTGTTGCCAGCCCGTAATTATGTTTTCATTAATTTTTATTTAGAATAAAAAACCTTGGCTTTCATTATGACATTTCCACACATGCACAGTAGACCTTAATCATATTTACTCTTCTTATTCTTCCATGAGTCACCTCTCAGGGTTTTTTGATGTTCCCCTTACTCTCCCCCCCCAAATAGTTACCTGTCTGCTTTCATCTCTCTCTCTCTCTTTTCTCTCTCTCTCATATGTGTGTATGTATTTAAATCTAGACTCTGCATGAGAGATAAACACATAGGATTTGTCTTTCTTCCCCCTACATTACTCTTGTTCTGCTCCTAACAGACTACTTATTTCCCTCACATGTTTTCTTTCTACTTCACACACACACACACACACACACACACACACACACACACACACACACACACACACAGAGAGAGAGACACACACACACCAAACTAGATTCTGCATATGAAAGAAAACATGATATTAGTATTTATGAGTCTGGCTTGTTTGCTTAATGTGATGAATACCAGGTCCAGCTATTTTTTGGGGGGGACAAATGAGATAATTTCATTCGTCTTTAAAACCTGAACACTGGCAAATAGAGATAATTTGACTTCTTCCTTTCCATTCTGTATTGTTTTTCTCTCTCTCTCTCTTGCTTTAGCTAAGACTTCAAAATATATTAAATGAGTTATGAGAGTGAAAACCCTTGCCACATTCTTCATTTTCAGAAAAAAATACTTTGAGGTTTTCCCCATTTAATATAATGTTAGCTATATATTTACTGTATATATAGGCTTCATTCTGGTGAGGTAAGTTCATTCTATTCCTATCGTCTTTGGGCTTTTGTCATTCAGGAAGTGATGTTGAGCTTTGTCAAAGGTCTTTTCTGTGTCCATTGAGATTGTCTTTAAACAATAAGCACCTTCTCATGATGACATCTGGCCACAACCATCTATATGAGTAATGATGATTAATAAAATGGATCTCTTCTTCACTGTCGTCTCACCAAATCCCAAGATCAGTAAGATGAGAGATGGAATAAAGGGATACGAGTAACAAAGGAAGACAGCAAGGAAAACATTTCTACATCATGTGACGCTATGCTTAAAAGAACCTAATGACTCCACAAGAAAGCTCTGCAACCTGATAAACTCTTTCAGTGAAGTGGCAGGATACAATATCAATATACAGACACCAGTAGTTTGTCTATTTACCAATAACCAATTTGCTGAGAAAGTAATTGGTAAAAAATTCATTCTCAATAGTTTTAAGATACCTAGGAAGAAACTAACTGAGCAAGTGAAAGAACCTTATAATCAAAACTTTAAAGCACTTAACAAAGAAGTTAAGGAAGACACAAGAAAATATACAGACCTATGCTCATGGATTGGCAGTATTTACACTATAAAAAAGGTAGGGAGGGGGGTTGAATAAAAACAAAGGATGATGATAATCTATGAATAAAAATGCCATAATGAAACGTCATCACTTTGCATGTTGACCTAAAAAAGATCAACTTAAAAGTGAGAGATAAGAAAATAGCATTTAGCAACTGAATCAATATCCACAAATAAAGGATCTTATTTTGCCAAATTAAAGATATAATGCTGTGTGTGTATGTGCACGCACGCGCATATGCACGCACATGTTTGTGACTGACACTCTGAAGGTTTCTATAGACTTAATTTGGGGGTCAATCTTAGCTTCTCCCATGTCCTTCAGTATAAGATGTGAATGAGATATACTAAAACAATTTCCCAAATGCTATATTCTGAAGGACAGACAAATTTAGCTTCAATAATTACAGTTACTACTAAGCATGCATATGAAAAACTTAAACATTCTTAGTAACTGAAACCATACTAGTCAGCTATGATGGAAAGGGAATTATTGTCACCAAAAAAAAAGAGAGAGAGAGAACTTGAAGACCTTGTTTTACCAGTGTATTTTCCTAATAGGAAGGATAGATTATCCAAGGAAGGAGAAGGGAAAGAAGACGTATACCAGTTTAGTTTTTCATAGCTTTTCAGAGCTTGCAGATATATGTCATAAAATGAAAAGCCAGGCATGGTGGCCCAGGTCTTTATTCCAGCAGAGGTAGAAGGATCGCTGTGAGTTTGAGAACAGCCTGGGACTACAGAGTGAGTTCAGGTAAGTATGGGCCAGTGTGAGACTCTCCACGATAAAAATGTAACTGCTAAATGCATATGTACCTATTTCAGAGTATGAGCAGGCATTTATCCATAGATGCATCCTAGGTAACTGGTCCAACAGTGCACTGATATGTTAGGTTATGTCTGTAGATAGGTTAGTATGTAGTGATGCAATTTACAGAGAAATGAAAATACAAGACTTAGTATCAATGAAGCATGAATGTGACAGTTCCCGATCTGTAGACTGATGGATGGAGCAAGATCATATATGTAGTCACAAGACAGAGTGTCATATTGGATTTCC